>JADDOH010023046.1:0-150550 GCA_016648135.1 Agrypnia vestita | reverse complement strand
GTAGAATCATTCAAAAAGGACGCCTAAACCATTTTCCACCAAAATTTTAATTCATAAATCCTATTTGCGTGTTTTCAAGCTGCGTCGCTCTTACGGCGCAGTATTGACGCTGCGGTGTAAATTATGCGACTCAATTGGATATGATAGAAAAAATATCGTTTAACTTAAAATATTTAACACTAAATATGCTAATTACTTAACCAAAATTTTTCTATTTATTATAAGTAATGATACTTAACATAAGGGTGGTCAATCAATTCAATGAGATCTTCAGCTTTCGACACAGTATTGCGAGCCAATACATAATCACAACACCAACACTCACAATAACACATCAGCCCTGATGATGGACCCTGCATGGGATCCGAAACGTCGGCCAGAAATAACACGGCGAAATATTGCGCATAATATAGCACATATAAGAAAAAAGTATATACACAGAATTGTCCTAAGTACAGAGGTGTAAAAATGTACGATGAGATGCCAGAAAACATGAAGATTATAAATAAGATGAATGAATTTAAAAACGAATTCTATAATTATTTTTAAAATAGTATAGAATTGTAGAGCATAAGATGTATTATTAATTATAGATTGTAACCATAGATTAGATTAGATGTAAATGTAAATGTGTAGGTTTTTGTGGATAGTATATTAGTAATAGATTTAAGAATGTAAAGTGTTAAATACTAGTTAATATTTAAATTGTAATATTATCTAACTTAAGAAATAAATAATAAAAAAAAAGACCCAAACCAGAAGATTCCGAGTGGAACCTCCCATTCCCAAAACCTAAGAACATTCTTAATTGAGAGTTTCAAGTGAAGAACAAGATGATTTGCGAACGCATCTCGACATGCGATTGGGAGAGATTAGAAAATAATATAAATACGAGAGAATTCGCGTCTTGGTTTAGTCTGGCAACATGAGGTTATTCGTCGTTCTGTGTATTATAGCCTCGGCAAACGCCTTCAAGGTAGTTCATTTTATTACTAAAAAAATAATACATATACATGAAACTAGCGTAAATCAAAATAATTTTGAAAATATGACACATTTTTTAATTTCACTATTTTAACCTCTTGGGATATACAGGGTTATTTGTAAAACATAAATAACCTCGCAGGACTATATTCCTGCTCTGATTATGAGTCGAAAATGTTCAAGCTATTATGACCTAATATCAATAGTTAAGGAGATAAGCGACATCAAAGTTTGAATTTTTTTTTCAATATTTCTGACTTATTTTTTGTAAAACATTGGAATATCATTATAGTAACTTATATCGAATATGAAAAATTCATTCCCTTTAATACAAGTCAAATAAAAAAATAAAAACCTTCGAATTCCAATTGGAAAACATTCCAATTGGAAGTTTTTCAGCATTTTATCATTTATTTTTAACTTGTATTGAAACGAATGAATTTTTCGTAATCGATATGAGTTATCGTAATGATAGTCCAACGTTTTACAAAAAATAAGTCGGAAATATTTTTAAAAAATGCATACTTTGATGTCGCATATCTCCTTAACTATTGATAATAATAATAATAATAATAATTTGATAATTTGTATAGCGCCGTTTTCGCGAAATACTCACCTCAAGGGCGCTTATTAGGTCACAACAGCTTGAACATTTTCGACTCATAATCCAGGGAGGAATATAGTCCTGCGAGGTTATTAATGTTTTACAAATAACCCTGTATAGAATCTTACAATTACCTACTTTTTACATAATCAGTAAGCTGCTCTTGGTATTTTGCGTTCAAAACTTGTATATTAATTTGCTTCATTCGTGAAAGAAGCAATTGCACATTAATGATTATAACCTGTCTAATATATACGTTGTATCATATTCAAATATGTTGTTGAACTCGAGTCCAAAAAAATATTTGATATTATTTTGTACGAATAAATAATAATAAGTTTTTAATTCAATTTTTATTTTTGTATTATGTTGCACTTCAATTACTAAACTAGGGATTGCCTGTTTGAAGGTAGTCGATTCTTTACAGAAAAGAAGAGCAAAGCAAAAAAATTATATATAAAAAGTAATAACATATATTTGTAGTACGCCTACAAACATATGTTATTAGGCGCCACGTAGCACCTACCCACCTACACAGCTTTACTTTTTAATTTAATTTTTATAATATGCTAATGGTGCCATTTTTTTCCCTTAGGATTTTAAACTGATCCCAGGGATCGCCTACGTAGAAGAACTTCAAGAGAAATGTGAGTACCACTGAATAATACTTGAAATATTTTCAAAACACCCTTTAAGGCTGGACATTCACTGCAAATGCACATTTCGGCGTTTTTTGTACGAAGATGTGGGTTTTTATTATTAATTTATATCGGAATATTTACTCTAGACTGCAATTTTTTAGGGCAATAACTTGGGTAGAACCTTTGTTATTATATAAAAGTAATAAACTGAACATTATTTACAATAATTAATAAAATATAAGCATTAATCGACAGGCCGCTGCCAAAAAATCGTTTTAAAATAATAATTAAGGTGTTTTTATTAAGAAACTAACTTTTATTAAGTGAGTAAAGCCTCAAAATGCGGGAATAAATAGAATATACTGTTTAAAATGATTTCTTTATACCGATAAAAACCATTTTTAAATCAACAAAAAACGTAAAAATTTCTTGCAAATTTAAAACATTATAACTTTATTAATATTGAATATTTATTAATTTCCTTAGTGCGGATTCTAGATAATGAAGTATAATTTATACGTATAAAAAACATATTATGCCTAAATATATATATTCATTAAAAATTAGCACCGCCTAGGACACTAAAAACGATTAGTTAGATAAGTTATTGCTCTAAAAAATTGTAGTCTACAGTATAAATTCTAATGTAAATGAATAATAAAAACCCACATTTTCGTAAAAAAACGCTGAAATATGCATTAGCAGTGAATGTGGCTTTTTCAATATTAGTTCCGAATCTATATTAGAAAGAACGCACATATCGTGGAAGTTAGGCCAGGTAATTCTTTCGATGTGAATCCACTCCTAGGCCCGAATACAGAGTCAATACTTATACGATTTTAAGGTTTAAGGGACCACTCAAAAATGTAATTTGTAGTCAGAGTGAAATCTATATTCGTTATGACGTCACACACCTCGACAAACGAAAGGACAGTGTCCACCTGACAATTGTGTATGAAATTTCTATGGTTCTTGATTTCACAGTCAGTGCTTAGCGGTGCGCATGCGCATTATTGACATTATCGTAAGGAAACCGGCCGAATATCTACATTTTTTGACAGTTCTTGAAAGCTGCTCGATACCTTCCTTTAAATTTTACTTAAGTTGAATTTATTATAATCATGGCGGATTTTGACCTGTTGGACGATAGTTTTACGGACTATTATGTTCAATACCTCGATGAAATGGATAGGATGAACAGACCGGTAGCAATGCGACGGTATTTGCGAGATTTTGAGAATCCCGTTGAATTTTACAGTTCTCAAAATTTTAAAATGAGGTTTCGGCTGGAAAAGTCGACAGTGATGGAAAAATTAATGCCTTTATTGTTTCCAAATCACAGTTTTGTTACCAATCGAGGCCTGCCGATTCCTCCCAACATACAAATTGCGGTAGCGCTGCGTTTTTTTGCGACGGGAAATTTTCAGGTAAATATGGGGAATCAATATTTTATAGATGTCTCACAGACACGAAATTTTATTTTTATGGGGAAGTAGGTATGGAAGTCTTTGGGTGTTCATAGGGCTTACGACCTATCGTACGGGTAGCTTGAATGATCACTTTACACAATGTAACATTCACCATTTCCACCCATGATAAAATACAATGTTTATTAAATCTAATCAATAGTATATTGATTGATGATTAATGATGTCACTGTGACAAAAAATCCAGTACTGTTCTTAAAATTTGGACAAACTCAAAATATTCTAAATATGGGGATTTCAGAAACAAAACAACACAATCTTTAAAGTATTTTATCGGCAATTATCTATAACATATTTTTTCAGACTGTTGCTGGAGATCTCCACGCAATAAGCCAGCCAACTTCTTGCAGAATCGTGCGAACCATTACCCGTCAACTGGCGCAGCAAGGCAAACATTTTGTTAAATTCCCTCGGTCGTCCCAGGTCCTATGTGAAAACCGAGGGCTATTTTATCAAAAAGCGCGATTTCCAGGAGTGGTGGGATGCATTGATCGCACCCACATTCCCATCGAAAGCCCTACGAGAGCCAGAGGGGAAATATTTAGGAATAGGAAAGGGTGGTTCTCGCTGAATGTGCAAGTAGTATCCGGTCCGAGGATGGAAATATTTGACATTCTTGCCAGATGGCCGGGTTCCGCACACGACTCAAGAATTTTCTATAATAGCAGCTGTCGTAGCAAGTTTGAAGAAGGAACGGTCTCAGGCATCCTCCTCGGTGACAGCGGGTATGCTCAGACGAGCTACTTATTTACGCCAATGTTAAATGCAATAACCAATGCTGAGGAACATTATAATAGGTCACAAATAGCGACAAGAAATGTTGAAAAAAAAGAAAAAAAGACCTGCTGAGGTCTCCAGTGATGACAGTTCGTCTGCTGGACCACGATCATGATACTGTTATTGAACCCTGGACAGGATAGAATGAAATTTGATCTAGGATACAGTGGAATATCGGAGGAATTTTATCTAAATTTGATTGACGTTTTAGGTGGTTACATCATCCAGGGATGGCCAGCGGAACCTGGGCAATTCCCCCACCAGGCGTTCCTCTTCATCTCTGATGACGCCGGCAACAAGTTTTCTTGCGGAGGTTCCCTCATCAGCACCAGATGGGTGGTGACAGCTGCTCATTGTCTGTATGAGTAAGTTTTCCTTTAAAACTACGTAGAACATGCTGCTCATTGCCTGTATAGGTAAAATTAACCTTAAATCTATGTAAAACTTGACCCTTGAATGCAGGAATCTCAAGTACTAGTAAGCTTACCTTTATAACTACTTAATGTTATTACTATGTGGAACATGACCCTATGCATGACTCTCTTAATGTTATTACTATGTGGAACATGACCCTATGCATGACTCTCAAATGATACAAAATTTAAAGTTGGTTATTAAAATCTGCACTCAAGCACACAAAGACAAAAAAACAAATAAAATGATTTATTTTTTTTCCTGATGAAGAAGCCATTGGCTTCGAAACATGTTGATTTTTTTCAATAAATAAGTGGTTTAAACAAAGTTAATTTATATTAATTATATTAATTAAATAAAATGAACTTTGCAAATAACGGAAACTCGAATCACTTTAAATAAAAAATACATTTTTTAATTTTATTTTTATTGATTTAATATAACGTACACTTTACTGCATTTTATTTTATTCTAGTCTATTAAAAATAGAATTAATACATAAACTTTGTTTATGTTTTAATTATTTTTTATATTTATAATAAAAAAATACATAAAGGCTGTTACCTCTCCAAATGGAGACTACCTCTTGTGCTTGGAGTTGTTGCTGTCAAAAACACTACGATGCCCCTGGCGACAATAACACCTTTATTAATTTTGTTACAAGAGTTAGGTACACATAACATCTATAACTAACAGTTGCATAGCTGTAGCGTAATATTGAGTAGCTTGTTGATAATGGTCATGACGCTCTAGTGATCTGGTGGTTCACATTCCTGGACACCAGCAATTTAGTCCTATTTTCATAGACGAGTTTTTAGCTTATTTTGAAAATAGTAAGAATATTGACGAATCGTAAAATGTTCTTGATCGATTCAATATATTAAGAAAGACTGTAATTGTTTACTTCAAATACTAACACTATACTATGGATACAACAATATCTATGGAATAAATCTATCTTATCCATTCAATCTTATTTTCGATCAAAACCTTTCTCTATAGTAATATTTACGTAATAAATAAATAAATTTAATATAAGTCTCGCCCCGAAGTAGTCAAAAGGTACCCACCATTTCCTGGAATTCTTATACAGGGTTATTTGTAAAACATTAATAACCTCGCAGGGCTATATTCCTGCCTTGATTATGAGTCGAAAATGTTCAAGCTATTATGACCCAATATCAATAGTTCAGGAGATATGCGACATCAAAGTTTGCATTTTTTTTTCAATATTTCTGACTTATTTTTTGTAAAACGTTGGACTGTCATTACAGTAACTAATATCAATTACGAAAAATTCATTCGTTTCAATACAAGTTAAATAAAATGATAAAAACCCTGAATAAATTCCTATTGGAATTCGAAGGTTTTTATTTTTTTATTTGACTTGTATTAAAGGGGATGATTTTTTCACTTTCGATATAAGTTACTGTAATGATATTCCAACGTTTTACAAAAAATAAATCAGAAATAATGAAAAAAAAAATGCAAACTTTGATGTCGCATATCTCCTTAACCTATATAGCTAGAAAATTTTCGACTCATAATCAAGGCAGGAGTATAATCCTGCGAGGTTATTAATGTTTTACAAATAACCCTGTATAAGTGGTTACTCTCGTATCAGATCCTCTCAGCGAAACAAACCATGAATTTATTTTATTTTTTAATTTTCTTTTATTTAACACTAGGTTTACGAGCATTTTTTATATACCCATCTCTTCGGCACCCGTCAAATTGACGGATGCACATAAGTACTTCGTTTTTTCGTATTAAATGATTTATTTAACTGAAGTCCTCAATTGTTCAATTGAAATGGTTTAATTCTTTTTTAGAATACGACGCGCTTCTGTTTCTGTGCAGTCTTTGATATGTTCTAACATGCGCGTATCAATTATTAGTTCGAAGGCAGTTCGCACATGTCCCGACATCACATTTCTTTTGGAATATCCAGTCGGTCCTGCGACACCTTTGAATATTGTGAGAATGGGCAGTCTACCGCTGGACCCACTTGCTTCAAAGCCCATCCATTGTGTTCCATCGACAGCAAGTAGTTCTGTCGTATTGCTTTTGGAGGTGGATGACTTTTTCTCGGAGTCGGTGCTTGAGGAAATGCGCATTCTTTTTTTACCAAGACCTGGAATGTTTTCTTCTTCTGATGATTCTTCTGTCATTTTGCTGTAGAAGGATTTGGAAGTCTCGGATTCATGTTCACTTTCACTTTTAAATGCTCTTTCTTCAGAACTAGTACCGGAATGTTCTTCATCGATGTTAGAAATTTTCTATCAATAATTCCAAATACTTTCTTGATTTACTCATGATTGCTAAAAATGGGTGAAGATAAAATAAATATTATTCCAAAAGTAATTAGTAATTATTAGAAAATTGCAAATTAAAAATTCTTACAATATGTAGATTATTTCTTTGTAAATATTTATACGCATTGATAAATTTTTAAAACTTGATATACGTCTTCACACAGAGACTACAATTCTAAAACTGAAGATTGTCATATGGTCAACTTTGCCAGAAATCAACCCTTGAAGAGCCCATTTTTTATTGCCCCATAAATCATAATGCTCCAAATGCGTTACGCAGCGCATAGGTTCTTGTAATTTGTGTTTGAAACAAAAACATCGATGACTTTCTTTATTCATTGCTTCACACAAATTGTAGAAATATGATTATGTTGTTTCAAAAGTAATAATTTCACAAATGGGACGAATTCAAAAGGAATATTCTTTAATCTACCAAATCCGTCAATTTGACGGGTGTCCGTAGAGATTGGTATAAAGCAACAAGATTTTCTAAAATAAGAGGTTTCCGAATAAAAAAAACTGTAAATATATTTGTACTGATCCATTATAAAAAGTCATTTGAAAAAATCAGAAAAAATTTCTGCCTGTTTAGTAAAATTTACAAAGCAAATCGGAAATCCGTCAATTTGACGGGTGCCGTAAACCTAGTATTAATATATAAACACATTTTTTTTACAACATTCTGACGGTTTTTACAGTTGTACTAGCAGGAAAGCAATCGGCTTCGCCGATTGCTTACTGCTAGGCCCTGCGGGCGGCTATTGTGGCCGCTTCGCGGCCAATGACGGCCGCTCCGCGGCCAGCCATGGCCGCTGCGCGGCCAATTGTGTTTGCTGTGCAGCAAACACAATTGTTTACCTATGCCTACGTCAGCCGCTTCGCGGCCAAATGTATCTGGAAAATTTCCATTCTTGCTATTGTGGCCGCTTCGCGGCCAATGACGGTCGTTTGTGTTTGCTCTGCAACAAACACAATTGATTTCCTTACTGTTACAAAGTTAATAGAATTTGATAATTGGCCGTATTCTGAAGTAAGCAATATTTCTTTTTTTGTTTCTTGACAGTTACTGTATAATATTGTGATGCTGTCAACTCTGAGTTTTTAAGTTTGGCTGGTTTAAAAATAATGAATTCATCAACATTGAGGAGAAAAAAATCAGGTTTTAGTGTCTATGGTAGCTGTCAGTGACAGACAAAATTTCAGTGAAAAAATCAGGTTTTACTGTCTATGGTAGCTGTCAGTGACATACAAAAAATGAAACAGCTGTCGAATTCTTCTTTGTATTTATTTTTATCGATAAAATTACAGCGTCTTATTTATTAATAAATTACATAGCATTTTAGTTTAATGATTATTGATAAATAAATGTATTTTAAAAATATATCATTTTGTAGTCCATTTCACGACCATCATCTTTAATACTATCCACATAATAAAATGTAAAGATTGGACCTTCTAAACGCCCGAGTACATCTTCGTTAACCAATCGAGCATATTCATTCTTTGGACACAGTATCGTTCGTTTACTCATTAGGGGAACATCCGCTATAGAATGTACTTCATTATATATGCTTTGAACAACATTTTGACTTACACTTTCATTTGGAATAAGCACTGATGACGCATACTTTCCTTCCACAGGAGGCAGCTTTCCATCGCCTAAATCTAAAAGCCACTGTGTAAATGAATTTTCACCTTCTAAAGCGGGGACATTAGTTTTCAAATTGAAAATAGTAAAATTTTTCCAATGTTGGCTGTTTTTAATAGATGTCGCTACTAACTGACCGCGAGAAGCCCTTCGAGAAACTGGTAGAATTTGTCTAGTCGCCGCCCAAAATGATTACTTTATTGCCAAAAATATCATTATTACCCATTATATCGCACAGAGTACGTACAATTATATCTAACTGGCGCCATCGGTGCTTCATCCCAGATGATAACATCAGCTGCACTTATAATTGCACGGTTCTTGGATGTCACTCTGCATGTTGTGTTATTCTATAAATCAAGAAGTAAATTAAAAGCCATGTGACATGTACGTCCACCTGGTAATAAAATTGCTGATATTCCTGTCCAAGCAACAGATAAAACTTTCTTAGATCTTCCTCTTCAAGTATGTATAATAGTCTTATAAAGGAACGTTTTACCTGTGCCACCAGGACCGTCAATAAAGAAACATTTTTTTGTTTCAGGTACATCTGAAATTTTTTACTTAATATACTGTCGAAAGCACAATGTTGTTCTCGATTGAGTTTTCAAGCTATCTCTAACCCTAAAGAACTTTCTAATGCTAAATTAATATCAACCACTTCATTATAAGTATTGCTGTAATCTGGTCCCGGCAAACCCTGTGATGTGCAAGAAGAATTTTCATTTATTAATGCCTTTTGAATATACAAAAGGGAACAATTTTGTGCAATTTCTGCAGTAGCACCTTGACGACTAAAGTCTTCTGACATCAAATCTTTGAAATCGTTCCACAGCTGCAACGGATCTGGTGGGAGGCAATGAATCATTAATAAGACAAATAGGTCGCGAAGAGCTTTGGGCATCATATACTTTGAAGCTTCAGCCATGCAACGCTGCCATTCTCCAATATCATCGATGAGTCCTAATTCTCGTACTGCATCACGAAATGTAGGAAGTAGACAACCATTAACAGTCCGCAAAGATTCAAAGGACGTAGCGCCAGTCACTTGTAAAAGAATAAGTCTTAAATGGTATAATTCTATATTTCTAGGAGAAACGGGGGACATGCGACCAATAATCTTGTCCCCGCCACATTGCCTCTTCTTCCACTGCTTATTGCTAGAAAAAACATAGAAATTAGTTAAATCCTGATACTTAATATTACATGCCTCATTATCTTGTTGGTTAAGTTTAAACCATACAGTTAATGTTGTATTATTTAAGGCTGTAGAGTACAACCAAATTCACCTGATGGAAATAACAATGGAAAAACCATTGGATCTAAATGTTTTGATAACATATTAATACACTGGAGACCTCCTACATTCTTAGGGTGAACAGCAACATCTACGTTTGGCGGTAACCTACCTTCGTAATCTGCTACATACACAATGGCGACTTCATTATTATTAGATGGAGCATTATACCTTCTTTGGTCATCTAACGAAGAACGCGTAAAGAGTAGTTGAATATTCCGCATCTGGCCCCCGTGCTCTGCAACTATAGATTCTTCTTCCTCAACCGCTTCTTTCAACCTTTTGTATTGGAGAGCATATGGACTTACACGACGGATGACATTATCAATAGTTTCCATTATATTTTGTTGACATCTAAGGTTAGACGGATGGCTCATACGTACCCTGACTGCTTCATCCGCATCGTAAACATATAGTTGCGCATATGCCGGCACCTCTCCATCACTCTGCAAACTTCTAGACGTTTTATGATATACTTCACCTGAAATTTTTAAACAATACGGGCCTACACCTGGTATGTCACTTATTTGCACTCCGAAAGATGCAAATGCATTAGCACAGTTGTACTGACGAATAAAATCCTTAAAATTTTTAGACTCATTTCAGCATCAAAATGAACCGCTTTGCAATGATCTACAGTACTCTCCGTGGCCATGAATTAAAATTGTTAATGGCACATTTAAAATAAGATTTCGCATTTCTTCCTTCAGCATACACTCTTTGCCTAGCATTTTTACGTTCCCGCTGGTCAGCATTCCTTCTTTCACATTCCTCTTCTGTTATGTTTGACAGTCTACGTCTGGCATTTCTTCTTTCTCAAATTGCCGGTTTGTGATGAATTCTGAAAAATAATAATATTTATTATGTATAAATACGGAGAAAATGATACGTAAAATGACATTCGCGCCACGCGCTGTGAGACTTTTGAGGTTATATGAGAAATGTTCATGAATCTAAGGTTAAGTTCACTTTGCAGTTTAAATAAAATATAAAGCGTAATAAATGTTTAATAAACAAACGTTTTGAACGTTTATTGAAGCAAGATTAATGCAAAAACAATAAAAAGAAAAGCGTAAACGTATACTTACTGTCAATGTCATAAAGCGTCATTCTGTGGTATGGCCAGCACAAAAATCCGTTGGCTGCAATTACGTCGGCTGTTTTGAATACACGGATTCCACGAAAATATTTTAAAAAATCTATAAATTCCGATATTTTAATTTCCGATAATTTGGATTTGGATGTTTTTTGATATCAGTTTGTTCGTATTCCTATATTTTTTAATCTTTTTAATGTACTCTAAAATGTTTTTTTTTAAACTGGCAACAGAAATTATCCAAATGCAGAAACGACATTGGTTGGAGTAATTAATATATAGATTCCTCTTCTACATGAGCAATATAACACGTGAGTAGGAGAGTAGTGTCATTATATTTTAAATATATTAAATAGTAAGAAGTACCTACCATGTACCTATATATAAGAAGAAAAAAAGTAACCCATAAAAACCAAGTTTTTATAATACTCCCTTTCTCATTTACTAATTGAAAAATTTTTTTTTTCGCTTAACCTACGCGTTGGGCTTCGGTCGGGCGACGCACACTGTGATATATTCCAAATTTAGCGAAACTTAATACAATGTATACTAATTTAATTTTTATCTCCGGATGTACTGAATAGATTTTTATGAAACTTTTTCTGAATGTTCATCAATATATTTTTTATATGTAAACATAACTAAAATCCATTCAAATTCATAGAGTTTCATGCAAGAAAAAAACAAAAGTCGGTTCATTTGACTTATATTTGCACAAATTGAGCTTGTTTTGTATACAATATATCACGTAATTAACGCAAATCCTGAAAGTGCTTTGTTAAGAATTGGCTACTGGTCTAAAATATTCAAGCAACCATGACCTAATATTAATAGTTATGGAGATATGCAATATCAAAGTTTGCATTTTTTTTTTCAATATTTCTGACTTATTTTTTGCAAAAAGTTTAATTATCATTACAGTAACTTATATCGATTATGAAAAATTCATTTTCTTCAATACAAATTCAATAAAATGATAAAATCCTTGTAAAAAAAACTTTTTTCAATTTTTGTAATTAATCGAATCTTGCGAAGGGTGGAACTCTGTTTTCGCCTTCTTGACAAGATGGTAAGCTGGATAAATATTTAAATTTTTACCCCCCGACTGTTGTCTCAGTGTGTTATACTGGTGGGTACTCAATTTGGCATTGACCATTAGTGTCAAGGCGGCCAAAAATTTTTCTCGCTTTTTTTATTCGAGTAGCTCAGTAAGGAGACTCAGCAGCTACCTCTTTCATTAGATTGGCTGCATCCCTTTTCGCGGATGATCTCAGACTAACTTCAGTGGCGACCGTTAATTATTCTTGAGTTTTTGTAGAAACTAGATCTATAATTTTTCTCTTTTGGATTTTCGAAATACATTTTCGAATGACTTCCAAGGCCTACCTGATCTTATACAGTCTCCTAAACCTGCTGAACTAGAGGATGGAAGCAGGTCGAGAAACTTAGAAGGCAATGAACACGTGCCGCCAAATTTAATGAAATCTTACAGAATATGAACCAAAGCAATAAATAAAATTATTTTCTCGTTGGCTTTGTATCTGGCAATAAAATATATATATATATATATTAATATATATATATATATATATTTAGATATATATATATATATATATATATATATAGATATATATATTGTAATACAGTTTATTTTGTAAAGTAGCCATAGACGTGAAGATAAAATATATATGTGAATTAGTAACTGTACTTCGAAATAAATTAACTTTTTTTCTTGATGACAATGACTCAAATTAACGAACAAAGTTGATGTCAGAATGACGGCCTATGCAAGTGTCACTTTGCCAGGTTGTCATATGAAAACCAGTTCTGTTATTTATCAAATAATTATCAAAACATATAGTCTAGGTAATTAGCTACTGTATATATTTTACTAATTTTTATTTGCTTGCTTTTTAATTTTTGAATAAAGTTCCGCTAGATTGCGAATGTATTACAGGGTGCGACGCTACGAAAGGGAGTAATAAAAAATTTCCAAAAATCCAAAATTATACTATAATCAGGTTTCGCGTCTTCCAGATTCAAATTTGAAAAATCCAAATTTTTTTTTTTTTTTAACGAAAATTTGATAGATCTTCTTGATCGTCGCCACGAGTCTGCTTGCAAAGTTTCAGCTCGATTGGATCACGGGAAAGGGGTTTAAAATGGATCCAAAATTTTTTCGTCAGACAAGCAGACGCCACGAGTTAATATAAAGGGAATAAAAAAGTAACTAATATGCGATAATCATAATGCAATTATGTGAGACATCAGTTAAATCAATTAATAATTAGCAAAAATTTTAAAAATGAATACATATAGTAAATAGAAAGAAATAGTGCAACTATTTCTTTGAACACCACCTTATTTAAATACTACCTTTCGACCGTGGCGTCGTCAGGGTTACGAAAATTATTTCATTTTACATTAATATTTTTAAATATAATATGTACATTACTTTTAAATATGCTGTCACGGGACGTGGCTTTGGAAGACAAATGAAAATACTGGAAATTAACTAACATAAACATAAACATTGATTTATTAATTAGTGGTTCATTATTTTAGTAATTTGATAAAGTCACTGAACACGAATTTAATTAATACAATATTACTTCGCAATCGTATTATTTCGCAATTTATCACTCGTCTATGAATATGAACTTTTTTAGAATAAAATTTTTTATTTTATTTTTATTCCATTACATATTATTTAACCGCTTAGAACTCTAACGTACCAAAGCCACAGCAGTCCCCCCAGGAAGCGTAGAAAGAGGCGTCATAGACAGAGAGAACGCACCACAAACTGGCAGAAACTCACCCTATCACAATAGGCCACTGCGTGGGTGGTCCAGATTACCCTGCAACCCCTAGTCAAAAAGGTCTCCCCCCTAACAGTAAAATGTATTTTCCAGTTTGACCCAAGCGCAAGTCTACCTGGGAAGTACCAACTTCTCTACTTCTCCAGTGAAGATTACCACCCGCAAATTATACATCCACCCCGGATTCGACCCCTATAACCTTAACAACGACATCGCCTTGATCGATCTTCAAACAGACGTTCAACTCACTGGTAAGCAGCTTTATTCTTATAGCTCGAAATTATAGAAAAACTGTACAATTCTGTGACAATACGAACGATTGTTACTGATGTAACATAAAATATAATGTCACTTTTAATCTGAACTGATACACTTCACAAAGACATATTATCTATACATATAACAAAATGCACAAAAAAGAAAACAAAATTTACCGATTACAAATATTTAAATATGAAAAAGAATAAAAAAACGTTCTCCCGTTTTCACGGCCGTTCAGAATCTTCGATGTGTAGTTTTCTGGGATATTACGCCGTTTATATCTGATCTCTCTCGCCGAAGTTTTACAAAGGTTTGGTGGCGGTACGTTGACGACGCGATGTTTTTGCAATCTGGACATATGGGAAAGAAAAACTGTATTACTTTCAAAAAGACCTTAACATGCTGCACGAGAAGTTAAAATTCACCATGGAGGTAGAAAAATATGATAAACAACCATTTCTGAATGTAGAATGAAAAGAAATACAGATGACTGTCCTGAACATAGTCTATAGAATGCCGACCCACACAAACCTCTAGTTATTTTTTATTTATAGGTATGAGTTACAATTATTTTTGGCCTGCTTGCTATGTACAAGGCTTGTAAGGTACCTCAATAGGAGTTCAGGTATTCTGCTCTATATACTACCAGCTTTGTTGGAACGGGAGGGATTTGTCCGTGGAACTTGGAACTCCTTCGCATTTGCCTATGTGGAGAGGGAACCACGGGAAACCTCTCTCAGAAGGAGTCGGATCTGAGGGGACCTTCCTATACGTTCTTATAACGTTATGCTTTTATTTTATTTGTTATTTATTACTTTTAATGTTTTGACTACATTTTCTATGAAAGATACCACCTCTCGTGATAAGTCCTTATGAGTTATTACGGTTGCGATGTCTTTCCAGTTGACGTCCTTCTGTCTGCGCGCTGCCTGCAGCTTGTGTCTTTGTGTGCTGAAAATGGGACAAAGCATCAACAGGTGGTAAACAACTCGAAAGGCAGTTCCGTCGCCGGGGCACGTGTCGTCATTAATTATTTTGAGACGGTGAAGGTAACTCTCGAATAGGCCATGTCCCGCTAGCATCTGTGTTAGTTCAAAGGTCGGGGTTACCGAGGCTCTTAGCTTCTGAGCATCCAGGAATGATGGGAAAAACATCTTTTAACTTTTCCCTTCGCTTCGGACACATACCTTTGGTTCCATGTATCTTGTGTTCTTTCACGTATTTTCCGTTTTGCGTAACTAAGTGGGAATTTAGAGTAATCTGGAGCGGTTTTCTTGGTTGTTGCTTCCCTCGCTTTTTCATTCCCGCTTATACCGCAGTATCCACGGATCCAGCCGATTTACTGAGGTACTGGAAAGTAATGGATACAGAAGGCGGCATGTACGGCACATCACGAGAGCCAAATCTGACCACACCGAGAATCACACGAAAGCTGGGTACAAAGGGATTGCTTTCTTGCCTTATATTCATAATGACAGACAGGATTTCCAAAGCGCTCAAAAACGGGAGATTAAGATAGACTTCGATTAATCTCCGCGTTGGTGTTGTAGCGGGGCTTCGTAATCGAGGATCCCCTCGCCATTCTGACTTAGGTATTGTTGCTGCGCTTCTCATGAGCTTTGCGAGGCGCATTCTCTCCCGCATATTTCACATAGGAAGAGGTCAGGTTGCATCGGTCCCGTTGACGTATGCTGCGGCTCGCTGCTCATTTTAATTTTTTTAAATTTAATGAGCAGCGATCGCAATTTTATCACGTCGGTTAAACGTCAAAATAATCATTATCCCCATATTACTAGTGTCTGCGAGAATGTCCCCGTCGCTTCCAGACGTTTCCCGAGTATTGTAGACGATTCCAGAGTGTCGTAGGGCGTTCCATAGCGTTGTTGTCTTCGACACATTGCGAGGGATTCTGACTGTGCCTTTTTTCTCCGAATTCCCTTATCTCCGATTCTATTATCACGTTACAATATTTTAGTTATTTTGTCTTCACATGCTTAAGTGTACTTTTTGTTTCGTGTGTCCAAAAAAAATAATTGTTCTTACAGTACAACTAATTTTTATTAGGTCATATTTTGAATTAATTTTGTTGCTGTTTTAAGCAGCTCTTTCATTCTCTACTGTGCCAAACCATTCTGAAGTAATTGTAATTGTTCTGTTTACTCTTGTAAGGTTTTTGATGTCTTGGACAAGAGAGTTAGTTTATGTATCATTTTTGATCGCTAAAAGATTAGAAACTAGACATACTTACTATTATATTATACGTGCTATTGTTTTTTTTGATTTTGAATTTATATGGAATATGTGGAATTGCACGAACCTCCCCATATTCTGGAATAAAGTTATTTTTAGTCTTTGTCCATTTTTTTTTTCTCCATTTAACAGCTTCTCTTATTGAAATTAACTCATTTCGAAAAACGCTGCGTTCCCGTGCAATTTTGATCATTTCATTTCCAATTGTTCTTCGTATACAACAAAAGCCTCTCTAACACGATCGTTTTATTTACTGCCATCTGTAAATGGGTATTGCAGCCATCTTATTTTTCCCCACTTACGTGTATGTTCAATTTGATTCGAGATGCACGGTACTCGTATGGGTTAGTTGCCGAATGTTGTTGAATGTATGATAATCAAATATGGATTCCGAAGAAATTGTAAGGAGATAAGCTTTCAAAACTAAAATAATTATAACTTCTATATCTCACAATTTTAACTCACATCTCTTGATTATTTGAAAGTTAAAAATATTTTTTATAGATGACATCCAGCCTATTCAAATCCTGAATCAACAGACCGACGACTATGTTGGACGCGTAGCAGTCGCCAGTGGATTTGGCCTCACAAGCAACAGTAAGCAATTTCCAATAAACAATTAAAAAATAATTAAATAATAATAACTTTGTTATACACCGCTTATATTTATTAAAAATCCAACCAGGTTTCGCTACTACCGTAGCTTCTTCAGGGATCTTAACTGTCTAAACATACAAAAGTTATGCGCTTATATACTAGTGTGAAAGGTGGAAGGACGGAGTGCCAATAGTGGGGGTAGGGGGTGGGATTATGCAGGGAACATTATTATTAAGAGGGAACATATTTAAGAGTGGACTATAAGACAAATTTATTTGATTATTAATTATTTTATGATTTAAATTAATGGCTTTTCTTATCTCTAATGTCTCTAAATTATCTAGTCTATTACCTATTCCGTTTTTATGGATAATATTAACTCCTGTGCTATTATTGAACGTGTGGTCTTCTTCAATTAAATGATTTACAAACTCTGAGAACCCACTACTTTTTAAACAACGCAAGTGCATGTGATGAATCACCTGTTTCTATAGATTTTTTTTTTTATTATTTTTATTTTTAATTCTAAGATGATTTAAATGATACGCGGGAAAAATTGAGCTTAACCCACCTGGCGGAGTATTGGGGTTACAAAAATTTGGGAATGATGAAACGCTAGTATTGGGAGGGAGTTAGTAGCGATTGATCGGATATGCTACGGGCAGTTACTATTCAATTCTTATAAATCATATTAATCTTGTGGTGGAGGCTAGAAATATAGGTAAAGCCGTGTTTGGTACAAATGGTTGACGATCGATGCGGTCCGAGCGGTCCACATGTGTTCCCCATAAAAATATACCGAACACGGTTTTCAGAGATTTGGATCGCGGTTATTGCGTTTTGGACTATTAAAAAACCGATTAACGTCTACTCCAAGGTGACGATGATATTGACATTTCCACGAGGTTTCTGAATTATGGGCTTTTTTACTGGATTTTTGAGACCGTTTAAATGTCATTAATCGTCTTCTTAAGTGGATTCCCGTGCAACAGAGATGCGGAATATAAGCAAAAGTAAGGAAGGCAGGTCCTAATCAGTGAGATGGCGAGAGAATAGATAATTTAAATAAGAGATAAATAATTTAAAGAAATTGGCCGCGAAGCACAGATTAAACGTATACGATGTACCAGAGGGGTGACCTTAACTGAGCGAATAATGATTTATTTTCGTTTCGCGGGAGTCGGATAACATAGGCAGATAGGAAAGTTAACTATAATTCCATTATATTTATCTGTAGACTAACGCTCTGTCGAGAAGCGAATAATGATTCATTTTCATTTCGCGGGAGTCGGATAACGTGGGCGGATAGGAAAGTTAACTATAATTCTATTATATTTATCTGTAGACTAACGCTCTTCAGGCTTTTACAACAGATAGGTAATTGCGCAATGACGGTATATATAGTTAGGAAAGGGATAACGATAACGTGTAAGCATATTAATGGCACAACGAGAAAAGAAAATACGCAAATATAGATGCAATATATTAACTATGTAATCACTATAAACTTGTCCGACATTAGCGTAGTTTCATCAGAACGGGTAACGTGTATACGATTGGCTATTCTAGCTCAGATTTCGCCGGGTTTGGTAGTAATAACCCGCAAAACATAATTGGAACAAGTGTATCTAGATAAAAATATTGTAAATAAAATAATATGAATTTGCGGCCCATATACACACGAAATAAAAGGATAAAGCGTATGGGGATCTTATAGATGGATGGATAAATGAAACAAGTATAATTGGGAGTAAATGTAATATAACGCGAAAAAGCAAGTATATAAGTACCAAAAACATAGGAGAACATAGTGTGATAGAAATTCAAAGACGGGAGGAACAATAATGTGAAGTGGAACGGATATAGCAAGAGCATGTAATAATGATATACGTACAAATACAGACAACTACTTGAGACCGATTCGACAGATACTAGCAATCTTTCAACACACCTCTAAGAACATGGTGAGTAGTATATAGTTATCAGCGGAGGCGTCCAGTACCTTGGCAATAAATAAGCACTGAACTGATCCGACGCCTTGCCTGCGGCACTGGAGGTTTATTTATTTATTTATTTTATTTATTTTCATTTATTGGTTTTCTTACAGCCATATAATTAATCAATCTTGAAAAAAAAACAATAATTGATGTACAGAGTTTTGGGCCAATTACAAGAAAACACATATATACAATCGATAAAAAAAATAAGAAAAAACATGTCCAATAGTGGGGTTGTGTGAGTGTGTGTATTTGTGTGTTTATTTATTTATTTTGTTTTGGGAAAATTAACAGCAAAACAATCTAAAAATCAAATCAAATCCACTGAATTTAAAAAATTTACTTTAACTTACATTAAAAGTTTATTGCATTATAGCGAATAGTACTCTTCCAGTATTATATTGTTCGAGAATATTCACTGTTTATGTAACATAGTTATTTTGTGGATCAATCTTACTGCCAATAAAAATAATAATAAATGGTTACAAATTAATATATAGCCGACATGGCTACGTGAGCCCTGGGTACAACCGGAGAACTTCAATGTTTAAATTCAGCAACGGAGGGACCTAATACGTCCCTGTGCGCGGGGTGCCGCGGGCGTAAGACAGGATTCATTGGGTGATCCACGAGAAAAGATCGCCCAAAATTAATTTAAAATTAGGTATAGTACCTTTGGATGATTGTTATATCTAGGTATGCAGTGTGTACATGGTGAGTATAGGGAAATTGATCCCATGATATAGCGGCCAAGAAACGTTAAATTTCCGATAATTCCATATTCCTCGCGGAACGCGTAAACCTCGTTGTCCTGAAACTAAATAAGGATGTTTCACCTAGACCGGGTTCATTTTACATTTTAGGAAGAACATAAATCCCGCGTCTTTCACTACATAAAATGGTTTCGGTAAGATTGGGGTTGTTTATACTTGTAGAAATTACAGAATCCAGTTATTTTTAAACTATATTAAAATGATGCGGGGAGTATTTGCCGGAGAGTAGATATCAAATATTCGAGATGATAATAAATTAATATTAAGAATAATATTAAGAATAAAAACTAAATCGGCGGACCCTAAAAGTAATATGTATTGACCTTATCAAGATGTAGACTAGTGGGGTTTTATTATAGAAACAATTAACTGTTCTGTGGCGCCTACTTATCCGCGGTATCCCCGATAAATGATAAAAACAAGTGGACAAGTAAGTGGTCGCTACACGGGTTTGTTAAAACTTATAAATGCATGGAATCCTAGATTCAAAGCTTGATCCCGGTATTTCGGATAAATATAAGAATATGTAACATCGGAAAATAACGGGTAACGGTTTCATGAAAAATATCGGTGCGTATAATCATTAGAGTATGATCATTAGAATTAGGGTTTAGTTTCGGTGACCCGGGTAAGTACGGATGCGTAAGACGGAAATAAGGACCATGTTGCAGTATTATTAAGATATAGGAATACTTACAATTGTCGGGCTAGAGTCTAATTCCGGTATCTCGAGGAGTATAAATTTAAAGAAAAGAAAATAATGTCTAGTTTCGGTTTGATTAAAGTATATACACCGTATAGTTGCAGAGGCTGGATACTAAGCCCCAGCTACGGAAACTTATAAACGCGTAATGGCAGGCTCAAAGGTTAGGTCGCGAACTATAGTTAATTAGGGGTCTGTGAATCGTATGCGCGTGCAAGGCAAGTGTCCGCAATCCTTAGGTATAAAGTGAGGTGAAATACGATGCACTGGAATGGATAATCGGCGGCAGATGGGTAAGTCATGTCATCCTCTTTCCGTTTTGAGATTATAACGATATATAAAGGTGGCGCACGATTAAGAAGAATGGTCTCGGGTTCGACACCCCAGACAGAGACGGAAGAAGCGCCGACAGTGAAAGCTAACCCCTGTACCGTAAACTTTAAATATATTTTTATCCACAGGTGTTTGCATGTCGAATCCGTACTGACCATAATAGGGGCGAATTAATTTGCCAAATTAACCCTTCTCTGCATGTGTGTGAACTTCCAGGGATCGGGCGGCTCGTGTGCTCGACGCCGAACTTATTTATTTACTTCTATTTATTTATTTAATTGATTGATTGATTGAATAATTAATTAATTAATTAGGTATTTATTTGTCTATTCATATTTATTTATTTGTTTATTTATTTATTTTTCATTCATTCATTCTTTCATTCATTCATCTATTTATTCATTTATTTATAAATTATTTATTTATCTACTTGTTTATTAATTGATTGATTTATTAATTAATTAATTAATTTATTTATTTATAAATTTATTTATTTATTTATTTATTTATTTATTTATTTGTTTACGTACTTATACGCCTGTGCATCGTCGGGGGGGGGGGGATAGTCAGATCAGCGTCGTCACCGTCATCATCACCGAATGCCGTGTCCCAACTATATACCAGGCGCCAAATTACATCACCGTCACTGAACGCCGCGTTCCGATTACACACTACTCGCTATGTTGCGTCGTTGCCACCGATCGCCGCGTTCCAGTTATATATCGCCAGGAGACGTTCCCATAGTATCATCATCATCATCATCATTAGCAGTGTCCCAGTCATATATAGTCAGGAGGCGTTTCGATAGTATCATCATCATCATCATCATCATTAGCGGTGTTTCAGCTATATATCGCCAGGAAACGTTTCGATAGTATCATCGTCATCATCATCTTAGCGGTGTTTCAGCTATATATCGCCAGGAAACGTTTCAATAGCATCATCATCATCATCATCATTAGCAGTGTCCCAGTTATATATAGTCAGGAAGCGTTTCGATAGTATCATCATCATCATCATCATTAGCGGTGCTCCAGTTATATATCGCCAGGAGACGTTCCCATAGTATCATCATCATCATCATCATTAGCAGTGTCCCAGGCATATATAGTCAGGAGGCGTTCCGATAGTATCATCATCATCATCATCATTAGCGGTGTTTCAGCTATATATCGCCAGGAAACGTTTCAATAGCATCATCATCATTAGCAGTGTCCCAGTTATACATCGTCAGGAGACGTTTCAATAGTATCATCATCATCATTAGCGGTGTCCCAGTCATATATAGTCAGGAGACGTTACGATAGTATCATCATCATCATCATCACTAGCAGTGGTTCAGCTATATATCGCCAGGAGGCGTTTCGATAGTAAAATCAACATCATCATCATTAGCAGTGTCCCAATTATATATCGTCAGGAGACGTTACAATAGTATCATCATCATCATCATCATTAGCGGTGTCCCAGTCAAATATAGTCAGGAGGCGTTCCGATAGTATCATTATCATCATCTTCATTAGCAGTGTCCCAGCTATATATAGTCAGAAGGCGTTTCGATAGTATCACCATCATCATCATCATTAGCGGTGTTTCAGCTATATATCGCCAGGAAACGTTTCGATAGCATCATCATCATCATCATCATTAGCAGTGTCCCAGCTATATATCGTCAGGAGACGTTCCCATAGTACCATCATCATCATCATCATTAGCAGTGTCCCAGTCATATATAGTCAGGAGGCTTTTCGATAGTATCATCAACATCATCATTATTAGCAGTGTCCCAGTCATATATAGTCAGGAGGCGTTTCGATAGTATCATCATCATCATCATCATTAGCGGTGTTTCCGCTATATATCGCCAGGAAACGTTTCAATAGCATCATCATCATCGTCATCATTAGCAGTGTCCCAGTTATATATAGTCAGGAAGCGTTTCGATAGTATCATCATCATCATCATCATCATTAGCGGCGTTCCAGTTATATATCGCCAGGGGACGTTCCCATAGTATCATCATCATCATCCTCATTAGCAGTGTCCCTGTCATATATAGTCAGGAGGCGTTTCGATAGCATCATCATCATCATCATTAGCGGTGTTTCAGCTATATATCGCCAGGAAACGTTTCAATAGCATCATCATCATTATCATCATTAGCAGTGTCCCAGTTATATATAGTCAGGAAGCGTTTCGATAGTATCATCATCATCATCATCATTAGCGGTGTTTCAGCTATATATAGTCAGGAAGCGTTTCGATAGTATCATCATCATCATTAGCGGTGTTTCAACTATATATCGTCAGGAGACGTTTCGATAGCATCATCATCACCACCATTAGCAGTGTCCCAGTTATATATAGTCAGGAGGCGTTTCGGTAGTATCATCATCATCATTAGCGGTGTTTCAGCCATATATTGTCAGGAGACGTTACGATAGTATCATCATCATCATCATCACTAGCGGTGGTCCAGCTATATATCGTCAGGAGACGTTTCAATAGTATCATCATCATCATCATCATAAGCAGTGTCCCAGTCATATATAGTCAGGAGGCGTTTCGATAGTATCATCATCATCATTAGCGGTGTTTCAGCTATATATCGTCAGGAGATGTTACGATAGTATCATCATCATCATCATCATCACTAGCGGTGGTTCAGCTATATATCATCAGGAGACGTTTCGATAGTGACAACATCATCTCCGTCAGCGATGGCAGGGTTCCAGTTACACATCAGTCGGAGAAAATTAGGCAGATCCCATCATCATCGATGGCAGGATTCTAGCTATACACCATTTGGAGAAAATACACCGACATCCCTGGCCAGGGGCTAGGCATATCCATACTGTCCAGATCCACCTTTCCATCTACTAATACGAGGGGTCATGGCCTCGTGAAACCACATGGCAACCAACCATTACAAGTATTTATTTATGTATTGTATATGTAAGTATATGTATGTATATTATATTTTATTAGTATGTATCTAATCGTACGTAGTGTATGAGGGGGCTCTTCACGGGTGGCACAACACCCGTGCGGATGTCTTCCCTCGTCTGGAATGGATTGAACGTATTGATGCATACCAGATTATAATAAGTACTACCTGGGAGGGTGGTTGCAGTCACTGTAGTGTCGCGAATGGCCAATGGGCTGCAGTTGCTCACAGGCGAGGGTTGGGGAGCCTAGGAAACTCCCCTTCCCCACTCGCATATTCTTGACTTGACAGGTGGCCCGGGACCATCTTTACAGTAGCTTCAGTATATATACCGTAGTTTAACTTAGTTTAACCTGGAGGAGTTGGAATTCGGGGGGCAAACTGGCTCTGAGCCCGGACGCCAGACACTGACGCGAGGGATGGTGCGGTACTTTGCACAGAAGAGGCCCAACATGAAAAGGCGCATCCAGGCTCAGGTCAACGTATCCGGAACTCGTGTCGGGAGAAGGAGGATGGGATCAGTCACCGATGAGCCTTTGGGTATGGAGGGGCCGAATTTAAAGCAAACACATTTTCCGCGTACACATACATTTACACATACCTTCCACAACCCCCTTCATCCATTAGAATCCAACGTACCACTAGAATGAGGTATAGGGCCAGATACAGGTGACGGAACTTAGGCCGGCTAGTAAATAAACGTAACAATGTAATTGATATAAAAATAATGCAGAGTAAATATAAAAGATCGTAAGGAATAAGCACAGCGAGATAACGGCGGAAGATAAAATTATTAACCAGCGAGGGCGTCGAAGACGGAATCATCCATAGGGGCAGTTACGAAGGACTTGAGGGCTTTCAGGGGATCTATATACTCCATATGTGCATGCGCATGTGATAACGGCACGTTACTAACCTTTCCAGTGGAAGGCGGCCGATCCCATACAGGTAGGACCATGGGGGACCGAGCGGAGAGGGCGTGGGAGCAGAGGATCGCGCACTCTGGAAGCGCAGCTACACCAGATGCAGTGGTTCCAGTCCGTAGGAATGATAGGTAAATAATATAGGGCCACGGAACATAGTATGTTTAGCAATTGCACCGTAGGGCTTAATTGACGTGCTAGGTAGTTTTTTTAAAAATTTTCAGATCATTTTTATCGTCGAAATGAGTCTGCTTGCAAAGTTTCAGCTCGATTGGATTGCGGGAAAATGGTTAAAAATCGATTCAAAATTTTTCCGGAGACAGCAATCCGCAGACGCTGCGAGTTAAAAGAAAGGGTGCAAAAAGATCTCCTCTACATATGTGCGTAATATAATACACGAAATAATAATTCAATAATAATATTATTTCGTTCTATTTTAATATGTTTTATTTATTAAATAATTATTTACTTTTAATTATTTACTTTAATTATTACACAATGTTGCATGATTTAGCAGAAACACTTTCAACACGGCCAATTTTGGCCACGAGATGACCTCTGCACATCGGCTGCACCGATCACTTTCTACGATAAGTTTTAAAATAGTTGTTTCTATTTATATTATACTAGCTGTGCCCGCGCGGCTTCGCACGCGCAGATTTTTAGTACACTGTTTAGATCGTCATAGAACTTTCGCGAACCTTCTAGAACATTCTCCTTACAGAACTTTCAAGAAATGTATCGAATGTACATGAACCTTCTATACACACCGACACATTCCGCCACTCAGATTAGAACCATATAGAACTTTCGGGAATTTTCTAGAACTGTCTCCTTCCAGAACTTTCTAGAGCAAGTCTAGAGCTTCTAGACTCATCGACACAGTCGGCGCGCCTATTTTGAAACAATCTGAAGCATTTGCGGCCTTCCCATAACAAAACAATGTACTAGAAAGCCCATTTTCGTCACCCACTCCCACTCACGCACAGCCACCCCCACTAAACTCGCATATTTTCGATGTAACACCAAGGGCTATCCACAACCATAATAAATATTTCACTGGGGCACGCCTGTGCCCCGCGCGTGTAACGGAGTGTTAATGAAGTGAAGTAATTGTACTACAAAATGAAGTAATAATATTTTTTATTTTTTCCCAAATAACATTTGGCGACCTAAAAAAAAAGGTCGCCAACCAGATTTCTTCATTGAGTCCCAAATTTTTTTCAAACTGTTTCAGTTTCCAGAGATTTCTTCGTTCGGTCCCAAAATTTGTTATTTCGAATTCCAAAAAATTCTTAATTTATCTACATCGACTTCCCAAAAATTTCACATAAAACATTTGAAGTGTATGCTCGTAATTTCGATAACTATGAAGTGTGTGTACTTTGTAGTGTTCGCTTTGAAATGAAGTGTACTATTTTTTGAAGTATATACTTTCGATAACTTTAAAGTGAGTGTAGTTTGTAGTGTGCACTACACTTCAAAAGGTGTGAAGTGTACACTTCAATGTAATGTAGTGCTACATTGTAGTAGCGAGTACAGAGCGGACCCATCACTAGTTGTTTGTAAGCATCTTATTGGCCGAGTCGCAGGTACGGTCGGCATTCCCGGAGCCTTATTGATGAAATAAATATTGCGGTAGGAGCGCCGGGAAGGCTCTCGGGCTCCAGACTGAAAACATCCCTGTGTTTACCTTCTCTCTCTGCTTTGCTCCTGCTTTGTACCCTGCTTGGGAAAACTCTGGGTTTACTCATTATGTTTCTTTCCACCCTCGCTGTTGGAATACAAGGCGCGATTAGCGATCCGCCCGTTCTACAGTTTTTTGTCACGCCAAAGTTCTGTGCGTAACAGATTAAAACATTATAACTTGGCTTGAATAAATTCAGTCAAAACAGTTAATTGTTTATATTATTATCTCATATTATGTAACTTTTTTCTTATTATATATATCTATCTACTATCTACTTTTCCTTTACTTTATGCATTAATTATCTCATATTACGTAACTTATTTTCTCCTTAACAGATTAAAACATTATAACTTGGCTTGAATAAATTCAGTGAAAACAGTTAATTGTTTATATTATTATCTCATATTATGTAACTTTTTTCTTATTATATATATTCATGTACTAATATGTATATATATATATATATATATAAGTGAAACTCCTTCTCCAGACACAAGAGTTGTCTCTTTTTGGAGAGGTACAATGATAAAAAAAAATTTAAGTACCTAAATTTATGTATCAAATATGTAAATATGTAATAATTTGTATTTAATAAATAAATAATAAAATTAAAAACAAGATTATACCCGCCTTCCTGCTTACATTTAGGTACACACTCATATACCTATTCTTGCATATCATTACTCAACCAATTTCGCGTGCTTAGAGCACGAGGTTATGTCTTGGGGACAATCAACTTATTACTTTTGATTATTCGTTCACCACACACGCACATTCAAACTTCAAACACATCAATCTCAAAAACACATTAGCGTTTCTATATATTGCCTATCTCGACATTACGATATTATATTGTTAACAAAAATAACGAAATTACCAACTCAAAAAATATTGTAAAACTGATTCAACTTAAATTTACCTATGAAAATACTGCCACAATAGTTAGTTGTTTCACTTGAAAGAAATGAAGCATTTTTATATTCAAATCTTAGAAGGATTTTTATTCAAACAAGTGAATGTTTCCATGTTTCTAGATCTGGCCGTGGCCTGAGCATTGCCGACCTCCGCCCTTAATTGCCTTAACACACCCTCAACTTTACGTTTCATCGTGTCAAGGCGACGCGGGCCAATACCAACCCTCATTGTGTTAATTTCACAATATTGAATACGTAAAGTATCAGTCAGACTTTGAAGGTTGTTTCACCTCGGAATTCTATTGATACATTAGGCCACTCATTTAGAATTCAAATCGAAAGTATTAATAATTCAGGTAAGGGAAATAAATTTCGGTCATTTCGTTAATTTATGTAAATTATGGCAATTTTACCGGTAAATAGCGAGACGGGGGTCTAGAAAATATTGAAAAGTTATATTTACATTTTTATATTAGAGAAATATTAATTTATAGACTCCAATGTTTTATTATTTACTATTGCAATTAATATGAAAAGTTGACCACACAGTTAATAATAATCTATTCTGTAATTTAACCATTTTATTTATAATTAAAATGCAATAATTAAAAATATTATTAAAATGGTGTACCTACATTAAATTATGTCTTTAAAATTTAAAACTTTAATAACTGAAGAATAAAATAGAGTATGTACAGCAAGTACCTACTAATTTTTCTAAATTCGAGAACCATTTCATTAAAGGTAATCATACTACCTTACTTATTCACAAACACGCCATTTTCTCCAGAGGTAGGTAGAGAGAATACAACGCCATACATTCTTGAAGCTTCTAATAGATATGTTTTCCAATTTGTTGTTTACTTGATCATGTCAAGTTCCTTTCGTGGATTATTCTGTTTGTGTTGCTTTTAATACTTGCCTATACTTGATATATTCTAGATTCTCTCTTTGATCATATGTTCACATGCCCTAAATGCTTTGTAATTAATAAAAATGACTCGTGTGTCAAGTGATAAAATATTTTTATAAAATTTTGTTAATTAATTTCTCCATCTAAAGAGACAAACGAAATAATATTGTGACTTAAGATGGCTTCTAACAACTAAATTATTTCCAAATATGCAATTCGCGATTTGAAAGCAACCCTGAAAGATTTTGACATTTCTTTCCGTAAACAAATTCACGTCCATTAAAAATACGCGAAAAAATGCCTGCCTCGCTGTCAAATTCTGGGGGCTAATTTAAAAACTGAAATGTCAACCGTCATAAATAAACATTCAAGGGATCTTACAAAAACCAATTTTAAATAACCTTCACTAAAAACCCGAGAGTCTAAATTTTCGCTTTCTGATCAGGCGGCTCGGTTTCATCCCACGATGTCCAAAATGTTTAATATTTTTTGTGAGAGAAAAATGTATTTGTTTTTAGTTCAAAATCAACCCTTTTTCAAGGTTCTAAAGAGCTATTATCCTAAATCAGTTGATCATTGCGGAAAAATAATGATCAACTGATTTAGGATAATACAGGATACTACTGTTATTTTTGTAGACAAAATAAACAATTACACAGATAAAATCTATGTGCTTTATTCAATATATAACCTTTTTTACAGAAAAAATAATAATATTTTAACTTGAGGCGTTATCTAAAAATCTACAGCTCAAAATAAATAAAAATATATTCAATTTGTCTATTTCAAATTGTACATCGATTTCAGCATTTACTATTAAATAATTGCCACCACGCGTTTAGGAGTACATTTGATATAAACATTTATTTTTATTAAATCAGCATACTGCAACATGATCATAAGCCTTCGTAGAAGAAGATACACGATATGGGAAAATTTTACATTTTTCTCGTACATTTTTCAATAATTATTTTAGATAAATATGTGTACTCAGTAAGAGGAAAAGGCAATTTAGACACACTTGTTATTTGAAATCATGTTAATCGCAATATCTCATTTTATTGTCCCCACCATTTTCCAAGTTTCCAGTCTTTATATGTTGAAATAAATTGGTTTGGGCAACTCGGTGGAAAACAAATAAAGGCTAAATCAAACATTCGCTGAGAACCGAACCAAGTTGCTGATCCGGAGTAGAAGGAAATATGAGGGAAGCTTGAATTATGGTAAACGATATAACCACCGAGCGGCGTAGGCTTTATGACATCACTGTCGTGTTTGTAAATAAACTTTTCTCGGATTTTATTGGCGAACATTGTGCGAACGTTTATTTTCTTGATTTCTCTGCATCGTGGAATGGAAGAAAACATGTTCAGTAGCGTCCAAAATAAATATGTTTTGCGACTGACAGCTGATTGACATCTGGTAGTGAATAACTTATGCGTTCCCCGCAGCGTATGATGCCACTCTAAATTTAATTTCCTGGTATTATTTAACATGTCTTGTTTCTCATTATCAAATTATATTGTTGAATCCTCAATTATTTTCAAAATTCCACTCCTTTCATAAAGTGACACAGCTGACGTCATCTGTTTACATAATAGTCAATTCAAAACGCGACTACCCAGACTCACCCAGACAAATATTCATTCGAGTGCTGTCTATTTTATTATTTTTTTAATTTAATTGCACTTTAAAAAACAGTGCTATTTTCTCAATTAAGATAAATTATAGAAATCTTACAGAGACGAACCGATTTATATGGGAAACATTTATTGAAGTATTTAAAGGGTGGCTCAGGGCTTACGACCTTCATGGGCTAGCTTAAGTGATCACTTTTCACAATGCAACGTTCACCAATTCCACCGTAAGAACATCCACACATTATCAAATTTTTGAAAATTGTATATAAATGGGCAGAGCGTATATCGCTACTGATAAAACCATAGCTCGTGAGCCATTTAATTGAGATTATACAGGGGATATAATAATTCTTTGTAATAAATAAAATATGAGGAAAGCTTTAGTGGAATAAGAGACAATTTTTTTTTATTTTCGTATAGTATTTTCGATATTTATAGCGTTAACTTTGTGGATAGACATAATTATTAATTTTAATTAAAAAACATTGTATTAACTACTTAACTAGTTAAGTGGTTATTACAAAGTTGTTTGATTAAAATTAACAAATAATTGTTTTAACGATAGAAGCTTTTGTCAGATTTCGTATCCAATGTATCCATACACCCTTAAAGACAAAATACACGAGAAAATTTTTTGATTGATTTTGACAAAAGTGCTGTTTTTTTTTTTATCGTGAACGATATATGGGCAATAATATCGAATAAAAAAGGCAAATAATAATAAGGCAATAATATGGGCAGCAATATCCAAAAAAATAAAAATAACCATTCTAAAATCAGGTTTCCTATAAATTTATAGGCTGCATTTCTTATACCATCTCGAATTCAGTACATTCTAAATTACTAATCCCTGCTTTTGCTTCATTACCCCTTATATGTTCTAAAACAATTTATTTCATTTATAAGAATAGACTTTGCTAGTAACATGATGATGGTGATGTTTCTAGCATGACGTTGAGTTATTTTACAGAATTCAACTTATTATTTTTAGGTGTTCAGTTATTTTATTAAGTTTATTTTAGTTGTGCGGTTAAGGGAATAGACCTGTAAAAAATTAATAGATAAAATGAATTACACATATAAAATGAAAGTGAGCAATGCACGTCATTTGGAGGACATAATCGTTGGATGGACGCTATAATTCAGTGGTGTTTGAAAGAAATAGAAAAGCCGATAGGCCATTTAAAAACCCGCTACACTGATGAAATCATCAAGTTCAACGAACATACGCGGCCACAAATTACACCGCACAAAGAGAAGTGGGATATTTAGGAGTAGAAAACTCCCAATATTAATAATATTGGTGAAAAGAGAATACATGATGAATATATGATAACCGTGAATATATGATAAAGTGATAATCGTAGGCAGAGACGAATACCAAACGTAATGTCACAAGATGCAAAAGAGTTGGCCTATCTTGGGAGTAAAATTACATGGGATGGCCGTACAAAAGGAGAGGTTGACAGTCGCATCCACCAAGCAAAACATCGATTAACAAAAAATCAAAGATTTTCGAATCCAACAACATAACCTATGTTGTAATAATTAATTAATAAAATTAATAAAAACTTATTTGTGGAGTATTTTGCTGTACGATTGTGAGACATGATGCATTGGCGATAGAGATAAAAAACGATTAGAAGCCTTCGAGATATGAACCTACAGACGTACCCTGGGAGTTTCCTGAAGGGACCACATTACGAATGTGGAGGTTCTCAGCAGGATCGATGAAACCACGCACATATTAACACTATTTCGAAAAGTCGTGCATAATGGATGGGACATACATATACTACGGCATGAAAATCTTCTACAAAATATTCTGGAGGGAATGGTTGAGTGAAAGGTTGCCAGAGGGCGCCCTCGTCGTGAATATCTAGAGCAAGTGTACCAAGATATGAACTGTGCCTCCTACACAGAGTTGAAGAGGATCGGGATCGAGAAGGAGATATGAGGTTTTGCTATGATAAACAACTATCCTGAAAATTATCGCAAAGCAGAAGGAAAAAATATATGGGTCTTGCGGCCAAATACTTTCGTAATCTCTCTGATAAAAGAAAGAAAATGTAGACACTTTGGAAGGAAGACAGCAGTGAATAACGATAGAATACTGTATATAATGATGATGATGATGATTACTCTAATTGTATAAACGATATGGTAATTTGTGCGCCTGTTTTTTTACATTTTACACAGCCTGCATAGTCTCCGCAATAAAATATTGTTAATATAAAGATAAAAAATTAATTGTGTATGTTTAAAAACAATAATAAAAGTAAACTACATTACGATTGCTCCCTTAACTTTTTCATCGGTAGTATAACAGGATCAAAGCAACGCGCCGCTAACGGGACGAGACTTAACCCTTCAGTACAAAAGGGAAGATTTGTGCGTCCGCTCGTTTATTATCATTATGCTCGGCAATGGACAATTAGGGAGACCCAAAAGGCCCATTGTTTCCCGCGGGAGCGATCCGTCACCAGAGTTCCTTCGATCAAAGACTCCGGACCAAAATTAAATTAATATTTACCCATATTTATTATTTTTTACGCTAATAGATAATCTTTTAACAAGTCTCATGATAAATTTTAAAGTATTATTTAACAAACGTCTTCTAAGTACCTTGAGGGCTGCATTAAATAGGGCCATCATTCTATCTTATTTCATGACTCGTAGTGTTTCAATATTATATATATTTATATAATAAATACTTGTAGATAGTAGTCCCTTGCACAATGTGTATAATTTTTGTTGTTCGGTTGCAGATATTTTTCATGATTTTTTTTATTTATTATGAATATCTTCATGTTTTGTAAAAATAGCTTTAGAATATACTAAAAAGTACTATATTCATAAATTATAAACTAAAATTTAATGAATATCCCCCTTTTTGTATTGGAAAAACGAATCTTAACTTTGATATTAAGATTAAAGAACATATAAGATGCTTAAATAATTCAAATTTTTCCGAATTTTCCAATCATGTTATTGAGAATAACCGTAGTTTTGATAAATATACAGGAGTCAATATTCTTCACATTGAAAGTAAAAATAGACGTCTAAATAATTTAGAAGCCCTAGAAATTAAGAAAGCCATAAATAATAATAAATCTATTTTAAATAATCAAAAAATCTAACTTACAGTCCTATCATGAATATGTTCCCTTTCACTCTATCACCTGTTTCTTTCGCACCCCCCACTATTTACCCCCATTTGGGCACATGACACTAAGGTATGATTGTTCATAATTTTGTAAAGTTTAATTAGTATTAAGTATACCCTGACGAAGGAACGTTGATTCCGAAACCGTTTGGTTTTACCAAAGTTATTTCATTTAATTATATACAACAATAGCAAAATTATTTTGTGGTGACATTATAATTATAATTTATAGAAATAAACTTTGTTTTCACCACTTTTTTATTGAAAATATCAACATGTTTCAGAGCCCATGGTCCCTCCGCCAGGATACAATTGTATATATACTCTATTATAATTATATCTATTATATGAAGTGGTGAAAACAAAGTTTATTTCTATAAATTATAATAAAAAGTATTTCGAATATTTAACTGTAAATGGTTACGGATATTTTCATACGAACCGTATGTTTTTCCGAGAGACAATTCTCGACGTTTTGTTGAAGTCGTATTCAACGTCATCAGGAGAACGACCTATATCCGCGGAGGTTTAGGGCGGACTGATGATTTGAATATGTTATCATTCTGTCAAAAAAGGGAGCCAGCAGAATAAAGTCTTCTGCCTAGTCACAAATGGAATAGTTTTAAAAAACATTAAATTTTCAACACAAATTTTCATAGATGGAATTAATACATCTTTCCAAATATTCTCAAACCATATGCGTGGAACTAGATTTACGTCTCACTATAAAAATCCGGCATGACTTAGGAAGGAGGGTAAGTTATTGCGATACTATCTCCGAAATATTGCGAAGCGGACCAACACTGGTGAATAAACACCTATGTCGGTGAGTTATAGCGACATGATTTCGAGACAAATTATAACCATGAAAGTTGTGACAATTTACAATAACAGTAGCAGTTCCGTAGCTGAAATTATATTTTCTTTTTTTTTATTTATTTATTATTATTGGGGTCATAAATAGCATGATTGATTACTCCCAGATTGTTAGTTTGATCGACTCATATGCCCCATCGAGGTCATCAAGACACAGTGCATTATTATATTATAGTGGAAATGTCAGAACTAATACATTAGCAAACTCTGTAATTCCCAGACACACTCATTAGGGAATGAACATGCAGAGGCGGCTGACATTTTTGCTGATAATATAACTGTGTATAGGACAAAGTTGATACAATTCTTTACATCTCAACGAAATGGAAATGAATAATAAGTTTTTCTTTTTCTTCTTACTGCTTAAACTTCTCTTTTTAATTAACACAAATCTATAAGTTGTACTTTTTTCTTCTTACTACTTAAACTTCTCTTTTTAATTTACACAAATCTATAAGTTGTACTTAATATTTTTAACTGCAATATATTTCTTCTTCTTCTTACTACTTACAATCATTTTCTTCTCACTACCTTCACTTCTTTTTTTATTTAACACAAATCTATATGATGTACATGAATCTTTTTAACTGCAATTTACACAAATCTATTATATGCACTTGAATCTTTAACAGCAATCTAAATTTACACAATTCTATTATATGTACTTGTACCTTTTAACTGTATATCTGTCTTACGTCTTTTTTTAAATTTATATTCTATATATTTGTAAAAGCCTATAAGGGCGTAAAATAAATAAATTAATTAAATTAATTATTTAACACACGGTTTTAGTACAGTGTTGGTAGAGTATGGGTGAGTTTGAAGGGCAAATCCGGTAACGACTATTTTCCGACTATTGCAAATTTTACAGCCGACTTCATAGATTCAACATTTTTTATGCTGCTTGCATCTACTTGCTGCTGCTTTCTGCAGCCCTGTTTCTTCCAAATCTAACTAGAAGATACTCGCTGCTATATCCGTGGGATACACGACCTGGTTATCTCAAGGATCAATTTAATACCTTCAAAGTTCTATGACCTCCTTGGTGAATTAAAAATATCACTGTTCTCCAACTCCAAGTCAATAAATACGTCTGTTTTCCTACAGTTACGTGAGGTTAACCACTTATTTTTGTATATTTAATCAAACATAGTAAGTATTAAAACAATACCAGCCGCATTGGGTCCCTCGCTGATATCTCAAATGTTTCGATGTTTCAGAGAACTTCGGAGAGCTTTTTAATTTTTCAAAGAGCACTTATAGGTCAATTATGCACGCTCTTTTAAAGAAATATAACACTTCATATGAAATGCGTTGTGTAAGATGGGAGAAACTGTGCTAAAAAAATGATTTCAGACAAAATTTACACAAAATATTTCCAAAGTCTTTTGAATATATTATATTGATTGCTTCATTTCTTAACTTAATAAATTACTTACGATAGCAATTAAAAATATACATAGAAATTATATTTAGAATTAACACTCCATTAAAATTCATCCACTATCCAATTAAATTTTCCAACAAAAAACGTACTGAACTCACAAGAAGCGTTATTAAGTGACGTAATATTTATCAACCATGTGTTCTTATGAAAATTTTAAACATGAATATTCTTACAATTTTTATTTGGCCGTCAGGTATGCTAAGACCTATAAGCTAACTTTTACAAAACTTGTAACTTTCTTTAAGGCGTTCTCCTTGAAACTGAACTACTCGGTGTGCCTCGCGTATTTATTATTCGTACGACGAAACTTTTAACTCAAAGCCATATCACTCAGTAATCTTAAAGCACAAATAAATCACCTGTGGCGGTCGGTTACTCTGCTATATTTTTCCAAGAAAAAAATGAAAAAATGTTTTAACCAAAATAAAATAAACTAGAACTTTGTATGCTTTCATTGTATCATTGTTTACCAAACTCTTTTTTCTGTCGAAACTAAGGTGATTTTTCACAAACTTCAGAAATTCAAAAAAAAAAAAAAGTCGTAATTTTAGTTGCGAACTCACTAATTGTGTTTGTGGCCGAGTATATAATAACTTAGCAAACCTTTTTATTGAACACAAATAACAGCACAGACTAATTCATGACGGTTAAAGAAATATTTTAAGTATTCATATTTAGTTACTGTTATACCAGCCATGATGATAGATTTGGAAATAACCGTCTATAATGTAGGTACACGTCTATTATTACCGAAAATAACATCATTTCAGTAATAAACTAAGTTTTTACTCAAATAATTGCATTTTTCTCTACCCATTTTTAATTTCGCGCAAAAACGCTCGCAGGTGTCATGGCGTCTACATGACGTCAAGCCTAAGTAAACATTGTGTTGTGTCTGTGATATGTTCATGAGACACGGTGATGGTTACTGAGGCGTGACGTCATTCACTCTGACCAGCGTTTCAGTTAAAATTACCTTCTGCAGAATTTAATACTTTTATTTTATTGAAAATATAATAATAATAATAATCTCAATGTGTTTATTAAATCTGGATCATTTTTAGAATTCTTTCAACATATTTTCTTCTCCAAAAACACTCATTCTTTAATACTTTCTTCAGGCCTGTTATAGGGTAGAAGCTAATTACTTGGAAAACTAAAATGTAAATAAAACTATGCTGAAATGGAAAATTTCTATAATTTCAGCGTTGCCGAATGTTTAACATCTTTAGAACTTTATCGAAAACTATGGAAAACTTTTAAATTTTCTACGCACTTTATAGCGAAAAATTCAAAATAGACTGAATGATAGAAACTATTCTCATACACGAGGAACATACATTTCCTTTGTGTAATTACTTAGGCAGGCAATAATTTATTTATATAACCAATCTTATTAGCGTCACTGAATGGAGTGATAAGAATCTTAAAAAATGCTATTTTTTATAAAATGTAAGTTATACCGCGATTTTAAGTACCCATTGGTATTCACTACTTTTCACAAATTTCCCATTCTCACAAAGTTATATTTTAAAAACATACACGATACATATTTCGATTACATGTATCATACCATCTCTGTATAGAATTTTTTCATAAATTTAGTTAAATAGATAAATTAAAATCTTTCTGGCAGAGAATCTAATCCTAGTCTCTAGGAGGCAGACGAGAATACTAACTGTAGTATATATGGAATCCGCGCATGGCGCGAGTGATGTTTGTACTTGCAGCGAGCCGGCCGACCGGGCACTCTGCTCGCAGCTGCGTTTCCGTGTTCCGGTGTTGGTAAAAAACAAGAAGTCCCATTGTTGCGTGTATTATTTTGTAAATTCGCCGCCAACTAAGAATATTACACTTGCTCTACCGAGAAGCCAATGAGATATGCTTATTTTGTTGTCTCTCTCAAATTTGTTATCTCAAACTCTTTATTCCTTAATGAATTTTAACAAAGTTAATATTTAAAAAAAAAAATTATAAATAATAATCAATTATTAATTACTAAAGCATATCAATTATGTTAATGATCACACTGATTTTTAATATAAAAAACATTATAAAACAGAGGTAATACGACACTATAATCTTAGCATCTTAGAGATGGTTTTTTCTTAGCGTTTTCTACTGATCAATTTATTACTCATGACACTGTACAGTCGGCCACTGACGGATCTATTGCTAGTATATATATTTTTCTAAAATAATTCATCTAAAATTTCATAGATAAGTTACATTTTTAGTTATTTTAGGGAAAGGGAATAAATTAATATTAATCATATCTGCCGATTCCCTTATCGGCTGATACTTGTAGATAAAGAACATCAATTAAGTAAGCGTAAGCGGCCAAATAACTTTGAACCTTTCTTACAAAGGTATCGCTAAACCACACACTGACGTGTATCTGTATACAACACATTGTTGAATCGCCATGACTAAAATATATAACTGTAAAATTTATTTAGTTTCCAAAAACTTTGGAGACGCCTTATGTCAAGCCTATTCTACCGAAAAAGGTAAAAATAAATCACAATGAGTACCTATACAAAAATTTAAATTTTCTAACGCTTTTTTTAGTAACTGCCTATGCTATATCACTTCTGGGAGATCCAATGAATAAATATATTGTATATGTGTGTATATCTTATTTACTTAATAGATCTAATGCCTTACTTTTTTGTATTCTTGTACTGTTTATATCTTACTTACCTAATTGAATGTCTTAATTTTTGTAACTTAATGTAATATTTCTTTGTCTATCTTACTTATTTAATATAATGTCTTACACTAACGATTACATTAACAATACATATATATAGATATAAATATATATATTATATATAATATATATATATTATATATATAGATAGATATATATATATAGATATATATTTTTAATAATCGTTAGTGTAGCGTAGTAGAAAGGACGGACGAAGGAAGATAGTATATATGACAATGCCCCCCACTTTTAAACAAGGGAATAAATTCTCATTTAAAAGTGGGTAAGCTTGTAATATAAATGTGTGTTAATTATATTGTATTGAAAAATTAAGTTTCTTAAGTTTGAACGTTAAAATTAGTGAATTCACCTCATACTTAGTTACGAGACCAAGAGATGAGAATGACAGGTATCAATTGTGAAAAATTAAAAACTTTTACCGATTGCACGACAAAGTAACCAGGGCTTAGCCCTTTGTGGAAGCTGTGGAGCGTGGGAAATGGCACCCTAGGTAACTATGGCAAATCTATGTATGTATGTGCGATGTAAATAGAGCTTTTAGGATTAATCCTTATGTAAATGCGGTAATGGGTAGGACGTATCGTTGATAGAGGCTCCTGTGAGGTAAAATGCGCTGATGAATCACCTACAGATTTTGTGTAAAATGTAACCAACCATCACACCATTTTTCTGCAGAAAGGCAGAAAGGATAGAACTCCACACACTTCTATCCTATAACGCCACCTTTGCTTCACATTCATACTTATTAGGCACGCTCGTTGAAGATCTTAGCGGGGCCATTCTCCAATATTTTGTTTATCTGATTGTGCCAGGTCTTTTGCGGACGCTCTCTGTTCTTGCTACCAACACTAGCCTCGTATGTTTTCCTTAGTTCCACATGATCACCATCTTAGCGATCTTTTATTTAACCTTTCTACTACGCTACAGCCAGAATTAAATTTTCATTTGTTTATTCACTGTTAATCTATTCATTCCTCACTCTATCGAGCACAAATTTTCCACAAAAATGTTTGGAAAAAAGTAACCCATTAAAAACAAGTTTTTGTTATACTCTCTTTATCATTTACTAGTTGAAACAGGTTTGGCGCTGACCCCATGCGTTGGGCTTGAGTCGGGCGACGCTACGAAAGGGGGTAATAAAAAATTTCGAAAAATCCAAAATTATACTATAATTATTAATTATTTTAAACGCAAATTTGTTAGATCATTCTCGCCACGAGTCTGTCTGCAATTTTTCAGCTTGATTGGATCACGGGAAAAGGGTTAAAAATCGATCCAAAGTTTTTTCGACAGACAAGCAAGCAAGCAGACTACGGGTTTAAAGAAAGGGAGTAAAAATGAAACCATATTTTGAACTACAGAATCATTTTACTTTATTTAGAATTCTATTAGAGCCATGCATAATATACTATTTACCAATACATACATTTGCTTATTTTATTTTCACAACGTTAACATAAAATTGACATAGAACTCACTCGAATTTTCCGCGTCATGTTTACAAAGCTTTTCAAGTTGTTTTATGAAAAGTGGTGAATATTATTTATTTCTGTAAAAAGTCCTATTATTATGTTTGTAATAAAAAATTATTATTATGATAAACATAATAATTGTATAATATAAAGCATTCATTTGTCAAATTATTTCAGACAAATTTATGTACGAGTACATACGAAAATTGTTCATTATATATCTTTCCTTCAACCAAATATAAAAATATTTTTTCCCATAATTCATTTTTGTTTGAGGAATGAGGAATACTAAAGAAGAGTTTAAGAATTCGAAATACAAGAACTATAATCTATATATGACCAAGTAGTAATGGTCGTGCTTAAACTTTTCCTCAGATATTGCCTTAATCATGTTCAGTTCTTCCAGTCCAGTCCAATCAAATAATTCATGTCCTTATAAGTCTAAGATCGGATTTAGAAGAAGAAAGTATAGTGAATGCAAAAGAAAATCTATATTGTACATTCTTTCCCCAGAAGTAACGCATAGGTCAAAATTATAATCACTTTTTTCTAACATAAAAAATCGTTGAATGGCGTTCATTGAGACAACTGCATGATCGCTCTTCAATATATTTGTCAATAAGATTTTTTGTAGCCAGAATGATCTCTGAATGATCAGATGATACCAGGAGAAGAGAAAAATATCTCTGATTATTTTGAGTAGTAAAATGTTAAAAAATATAGACAAGTATCTAAAGACAAATACAATTGTAGAACAAAACAAGTAAATACATGAACCATAACGCCCTAATCCTGCAATAAATCCAAAAACAGCAAACTTTATATATCTTCTTGAATTCTTCTAGGGAAAAATATAATAAGTGAATTTTTGCAAAGGTCACCGGTTTAGAAGATTCGGGAATAAATAGTATTTCCTAAATGTGATCACATCGAATTATATGAAATAAAAAGAAAAGTGCTCATTCGACTAAATAAATAATATTCCGAACGTCGTATTTATATTCCGTAATTGCTTAGATTGATTGGAAATATTTTTAGCACGATTTACAAATCTTTTTATCGTTGAAAAATATTCTTCGAAAATGAAAAAATGACAATATGTTTTTATTCGATTGAATAAATCAAAGGAAATTTGTTTGTTTTACTGGAAGTCTATTTATAAGTAAGGTAAATATTCTTCTATTTGAGATATTATCAAAGGCAGAAATACCATTCTTACGTAAGACAAATGATTACTATATTTTATAGAAATAAACTTTGTGTACACAACTTTTTTGGTGAAAAAAAATTCGACATGTTTCAGAGCCCATGGCCCCTTCGTCAGGATAACAATTGTATACTAACAATTTTTTTTTTTAAATTGAATTTTTTTTCAACAAAAAAGTGGTGTAAACAAAGTTTATTTCAATAAAATATAATTATAATGTCACCACAAAATAATATTGCTGTGTTTGAGGAACAAATGATTATTATAAAACCATTAATACATTTCTAAAAAATCAGTTAAATAGACGCGTTTAAATGAAATCATACTTATTATTTTTATTACTCTTACTAATAATTATAGACTGAAACATATGTTGTATTGCATTTAATCTATTGACGAAGACAAAACTTTATTTTTAAATATATACAATAAAATTTAATTTTTAAGAAAATCGTAAAATATTGTTATAACAATCGAATTCATGCAATATAAGAAAATCATTTCGTGAATATGTTGTGTGTATTTACTTTATATCAATCATTTGAGACTAAACTTGTGTGGAACTTTTCTCAATCACATTCCAAAATCACTTCGTTGTTCTTAAGGTCTTCTTCTCTATTTCTCAACTCTGTGCCATTAATAGGTTAGGCAATTAGTGAAGCAGCATATCCTCAACATTGTCCCACTATATTCTATGAGCATTTGAAGGGTATTCTGCCATTTTTCCTACCAGAAGATGACAACGAAAGACCTTCAACTAATGTGGTTAGCTAACTGAAACGACAAGGGGATTGTTACAATTGCATTTTTACAGCAATTGTAAGACGTAATCGATACTAAGACGCTCATCGATAACAAAAACACAAAAATAGAAAAAAAATCGAATATTATTATAGTCAATGAAATACGTTATTAATAAAAAAACAATATTCAATTTTGGAAGAGATTTAATTAACAACATTTAAGTCAGTTCTTAAAGTCTGTAATATAATCACAAAGATTCTCCTCTACAGAAAACTATTTCGCCTCGGGAACGGTGTGAAGTTCTGGTGGGCCTAAACTATGTATATTTTTTCTGCCACTCAGACTATTCCACTTAAACTATGAACTAACTTATAGAAATAGTTTCATAACAAAAGTTTAAAGGGAGCGCGTACACGGTGAAATTTATTTTATGACATTTTATTGAGATAAATATCACCATCGTATACATATGTATACGATGGTGATATCTTCGAGCCAATACTAACATCCCATTTTATCAACTTTGCATCTCTGTGTTTAATGGATACAGCCTTCTTCTAATTTCTTTACTCTCTCAGTTCCCCGCGACGCCGACTCCGACGCGACGGCGATGTTGGCGATCATTTGTGGGAAAACTTCTCTGTCCTGCGCTGCCCGGAACAAATCCAAAATCTGTCTCATTCCTGCCTACTCTCTTATGTGTTTGAATAGATACAATAATCAAACGCTATAATTATGTAAGTCAATTTTATGGATCTTTTAATTTAAGAAAAATCTTTTTCGAATTGAATGACACATAATAATACAAGTGGCAAAGTAATTTAACTAAAGTTATAATAGACAATGTAAATCCAAAAAAAAAGGAAAAATTGGCGCGTGATATTTTTTCATACATGCACTTAGAATTCCAAGTTGAACAATAGGTTTAACAACAAGCCTTCACAAGGAGTGATGTTATTTTATGTGTTTTTTTTTTGTTTTTGTAATGAATTATGATTTATTCAGATTTTTAGAAAAAAAAGTGATTGCTCAAGATAAAATTTAATAAACTTATAACTTTTTGAGTAGCCTCCGATCACAATTCTACCCATTCTTTGTTGGTATCTTTAAATGTAACGATTTTATTGTGATTATGCCACAAATAATATTATTTGCGTTATTTGCTCAAAATGAATGATTTATTCGTCCCGGTTCGCATCCGCTGGGGATAGACTCATATCCTTTGATTTTCTGGTTTAGCATATTGTGAATAATTACTAGTTGTTTTATTATAAAATATGAAATATTATCTCTCCATGAAGGGTATTTCCACAACGCCTATAGATCTGCGCAATATTATCATATAACAATAATAATATAGTGTGGGTTTTAAGTTGTCTTGAGGGTGAAGATCCATAAAATTCATTAGTTCAAATAGTTCAATCTTCTCTACATGCAGAATGTAATAGACAACATTTAAATGCACGAAGCGGCGTTCATTTACATCAACGATCTTTAAAGATCGATCTTTGGAAACAAACGTTTTTACGTATATTCACTGTTTAACTAATCAATCAATGTAACCCAAACTGTCACCTTTTTGTTATGATATATTGAACCAGTCACCTATTTCAGCGTTGTGAAAGAAATCAAGGCCTAGCCCATCCATCTGCGAATATCCTTAACAGGTTTATCCTTAACAATACACTCTACTTCTATACAATCTTCCCAGATATCGCTAATACAATGAACCACGCCACATGCACTATACAGAGACAATTTACAATGTTATGGATGTTTCCATTACAGTTACTTTTATATAAATCGTTACATTTTTTGGGAATCAACTTTATTCTAAAAACCTTTAATAGTCTGATTTAGCTTCTCAGCTGATCGATTAATTTATATTACACCATTTTGCGTTGTTTTTGACAGACTCCAGAGCCACAAAAGCAGCAAGAGACCAAGCTCCCCAGAGAAACAGACCTCTAGGACGACCACTTAAAAGCTAATAGTCCAACTCCCAAGAGGACAATATAGCAGCAAAAACATGTCAACGGGCCTAAAAAAAGATGATGAAAAAGAAGTTATTTCTTTATTAACACATGTATTTTTATCAATGGAAATATTAATTAAATTTTATAACTTTATAATACATAACTAACTAACTGACTTACCATCACGCCGTTTCCCCGTGGGGGTAGGCAGAGAGGATAGAGCGCCATACTCTTCTGTCCTGACATACATTGTGGTTATTCATATCTATCAAATTTTTAATGAATTTTGTTTATATTATATAACAACTCATGTAAATATACCTAAACAATCGGTTTCGAAAGTCACTTCAATTAAGGAAATTGTTTCCGGTTTATAAAATGAATCGTTGCACAAACAAATTTTAGTACAAATTTGATGTTTTTAACTGTAAATGGTTACGGATATTTTATACGAAGCGTGTGTTTTTCCGAGAAACGATTCTCGACGTTTCATTGAATACGACTTCAACTAAACGTCGAGAATCGTTTCTGGGAAAAACATTCGCTTTGTATAAAATAAACTTAACCATTTTCAGTTAAATACATCTAACGACCGTAATAATAACCTTAACTCTTTAAAATTTGATGTTATTTATTAATCGGCAATTAAAATTTTAAAAAAGTTTTATTAGTATATTTTTTTAAATAATACATTGCACTTTACTTGCTTATTTTATTGCTCATTCAATACGTTTAGATAAATTTCATTCGATATGCTAATAAATAAAACATTCAGTAATTTGAGCAATGAAAATAAATTTAACTGACTGCCTTTTCAGCAAAATAATCATAATAACTTCAACCAGTAACCATTACAAGCACAAATGCAATTTATTTGAAGGTCACAAAATGTGTAAGAAGACCTACATTAACAATCACTTTAAAGTTTCAAGAATTGAAGGCACTTAACATTCATTGCAGAAAATCCACTCAGAAGAAGTGACGAGAATAGAAGTTGGGGGCTGATTAAAAATACCGAAAGAAAAAGCCTCTGAGGCCCAGCACCGTTACGCATAATATTACGGTGGAAGGAATTCAACAGCCTTAAAAAAACAAGTCAGGATTATGTACTTGGTTTCAATGTTTAAATTTAATGGAAAAGATGTGAAAGATATGTAAAGAAATGTAACAGTAAAAGATAGAACAAATAGTGTTTGGAACGTACCGATTACTAGTAGAAAATTATCACACAAGACATATTTTGAAAAGTTTCGATTCAAATAACTATATTCATTTTACAATATTGAGCTTAAATTACTTCATCCTCTTCTTTGACACAGCTTATAGAACGATCTTCTTATAATAATACAACATCTTCCGTGCAGGGATAATATATAAAGGTCTTTTTTTTTTACTTTTGAATGTGCTTGAATCTTTTTAAAATGAAATTTAAGTAAAATTTAATATTATGATCATTTGAGATAGAGAAGAGTAGATATAAAAATTTTAGAACTAACATTACCACCATTTACCTACCCCTCGTTAAATTTTGATTAGCCAATTAGATTTTCGAAATGGAATTATATGAATTCCGACTTAATAGACGCTAAAACTAAATCACAATTGCTTTTCAGTTATCATTTTACCTAATATTTCGAGATTTTTTTATTATTTTAAATAATGACTTTATTTCGGAAAATATTCCATTCAACACATATGCCCTGGTGATGGACCCTGCAATGGGATCCGAAACGTCGGCCAGAAAGTTCGTAATAACACGGCATAATACCCCTGAAGACCCAAACCAGAAGATTCTGAGTGGCCGTGAAAACCTAAGAACATTTTTAATATTCCATAAATTATTTTTGTGATTTTAAATTATCTCTAATAAATTATTTATATTTGTATTATTTAAAAGCAATATCCGAAAAATAAAAAAATGTTTTGAATGCAGTCGCCGAGGATTACTAGTTTAAAATGTACTGAATTATGGATTTAATATATCTTTACCTTCCAAAATCATATTTTCTACAAGCTTATTGGCTATTTTTCCTACAAAATCACTAAAAGAATAAATAAAAAAAATTAATTATAAAACTAAATAAAATAAGAATACAAAATCTCGAAATCAGTAGGTATATTATAAATTAGTAATCGTCTATGACTGCATTCAAAGTTTTTTTGGACATTGCTGCCATTGCTTATATACCCCACATATTTATTTATATATTTTTATTTATGATTTTAATTTATTTCTGCCTATAAAATGAAGCTAAATCGGCATTAATAAACTCCGCGTGCGACTCTCTGTGATGAAAATATTTTTTCGATGAATATATATTGCTATGTATCTTTATAAGTGTGTTCATATTTTTTTGAATCTCTTACAAATTGCAAAATTAATAAAAAAATATTGCATAATCGATCCTATTTACATGTACACCGGTGCAAGCGATCTAAGGATTGGTTATTCGGTAATTTTTTCTGAAATATCTGGTACTTAATTTTGAAAGTGACCCAGATTTTCAAAAGCCGCTGAGTGTTTATACGAAAAATTTCGTTACGTAAAACTGATTCATCGCGCCCTCGCCCTAGTAAAATTTTATTTTGAAACCGTTCAATGATCTGTAAAGCATTTTAGGTTTACTCAGTGCGTGAGTGTAGCGGTAGGCTAGCTTTAGACACATTAGGGGTCCAAACTTTATAATTCAATTTAATATTCCACACAATTTAACAAAAGGTGACCACCCCAATTTTTACATTTGCGAAAATGTATTCAATATTTAATATTTATTAAATATATTTAATAAATAATATTTCATCACACGCAAAGTGATGGCGTCGAAGTTACAAATTTTATTGTGAAAAAGTGACATTTAAAAACTATTTTATTTATATGTTTTATTTATTTTATTTATATATTCGAACGATACTCGAAATTGACAGTTGATACTCGTGGCAAAAATTTTCACCACTGACATGATATTCCGCACGGCAAAGTGCAAACAGTTGATATCGAATTTTGATATTACTAAAGCTTTTTTTTCTGCGTTAAAATTATCGTATTCATCCCATTATAAGGGATTAATGGAACGATACAAAACTGTTTATTTTGCTAACAATAAATTTATCTTTAAAAAAACAACCGTGTTATTATACAAAATGATATATTTTTTGTGGGAGATTTTAAAATTAATTTAAAATTATGAATTTTAATACCTTGTTGATTAAATGGTCTGACTTGGATTTGGCTCAAGTAATCAGCAAGTGAAGGTTAATTTTTGTGTTGTAAGCGTTGAATTTCAATGATTTTTACAAATATTCAAATAATGCAACAAATAATGCACTGATGGAATGATGGTCATTAAAAAATGATGATGCCAAAAATTATCACATTTAGAGGAGGAAATAAAAGGTTTAATTAAGAATCCGCCTGTGGCTTTTTGATAAATTCACAACTAAATTTGATACAATCAGATTTTAGCAGTGTACCCTAAAACTTACCCTACCATGCGTAAGTATTTTCGTAGAAATATATACATAATTACCGGAGATCAGAATAAATAAGTCAATAAACCGGAATGGTCAGTACAGTACCAAATTTTTCCACTTATTTTTAGTTTACAAGTACCTTTACACTTACATTATATGTTCTGTATATTATATACTATATAAACATGATAGGCCGAAAACTTTTTTCTAATATAACTGGTTAATTATTAAAACTGTCCATGAATAATGACTAAATAATTACACTTTAATATAAGGTAAAACCGTAAAACTCTATCTGTTGATGATAAGTGGACATTTAACCACTGCTATTAAATTTAAAAAGAACGAATTAGAGCTTTTACTTGAATTGGGGTATATAACTAACCGGAACTTTATTTGTAAGAATCCAAAATTTACAGTTCGCTCCATAAAATTATTTATAAAAAAATATATATTGTTTTTTTCACAGATAGAAAGTATAGACAATAGAAATGAAAGTTTAAAAAACTTACATAAAAGCATTAATAAACTACGTTCGAAGTACTTTTTCCATAATTGTGAAAAACAAATAAACGATAGTAAACGAGAAAGTAAAAAAGCTGCTGGAAAATATAAGACATGTTATGTACAACTTTGGGATGTGTACAACTTTTCTAATGGGGTGATTGGAAACTTTTGAAGTGGATTAAAAAATAACTGGTCTACGAACTTACCTAACTTACATGTATTTACTTAACACTTACATTCGTTTAAATATCCATCTAACCCTTACATTCACATAATATATAATCAAAGGATAATAAAACTGCATTAACAATTTCATAAACTCTCACTTAAACCCATCTATTATTTTCACTTTTACCTGTCTACCAGAAGAGATACTAGGCGCCTCCAAGCCCTTCTAAATAATTTTGGAGACGCCAAATATCGATCCCGACACCTCTCAGTTGCAAAGCAAACAGAATGTCATTTTTCTGTTGCTCCCCGAATAGACTGTCATATTAAATATTCATATAGGTACAGATATATGCAATTTTTTTTGTTAAACTTTAATAGGTACATAGATTTCTATTTGTTACATACTTTCTCATCAAACTTCAGTTAAAATATTTGAGACATTAATGTATATTATAGATATCTCACAGAGACGAAACTGTATTTATTATGGGAAAGTAGGTATAGAAGTCATTTGGGTGTACATAGGACTTATGACCTATCTTTATGGTTGGCTTAAGTGATCACTTTACTGATTAATAATGTCTCTGTGACATAAATCCAACACTGTTCTGAAAGATTTGAACAAACTCAAAATATTCTGTATTTGAGACATTATTAAAGAGTTTAAATTTACAATGTACAATATGTTACTTAATAAAGAATTTACACTACCAGTTTCGACACGCCCGTGTCATTAACGAGCGTTATTTAAAACTTTTAATTTAAATAACGCTCGTTAATGACACGGACTGTCTATGTCTGAAAGAGAATTGAGAGAAGAAAGAAATTGTTACATTGTAAGTACCCAAGAAATACAAAAAAATTTAAATATTTTAATTTGAAAACGACGAAATATGAGTTTGTATTAAATATCCAGCGTTAAATTGTAGCCTTGGTCTTGTAAGTAATTGTTTACAATCTTGAACCAAAAGTATGACATGTTGGTAAATATTTATCTGTGGTAAACCGTGACAATATTGAGCTATGTGCAAAATCCATCTATTAGAGGCTCGCTATTTGGGTGAAGCTTTCTGCTCGGCTGATTTTGCAGGATCGGGGTAGTAAGAAGTTTCCAATGCAAGGCCATCATCCCTGTTGGGTTTACCGGATGTTTACGTGTTTTATGTGCCTCTTTGACAAGACGTGCTTAATTACTTCCTTGGACCTTTGGCTCAAAGGCATTTTCCCATTCTACCAACATTTTAAATACATTGGTAGTGACGATTAATAAACTGTATCTTCAGCAGGCGCGTGCAGTTGGAACATTGAAGCGTGGCTTTTTTGTAAACGAATAAAATAGAAATCCAATATATATATGCTACACATTTTTATGATATATCAAAATATGAATGCTATGATAACAATTGTGATAGAAATATTACGAAATATGTGTTGTATTCCGATATTTTTCCAAATAATTGGTTACGTAAAAGTCATGCTGCGACGTTCCCACTGCACGCCCCTGGTTTTCAGGCATTTTGTGAAACGGAAACTATAACAAGTAAATAAATAAAAATTAAGACATCCTTTTATACGCTTTCTTCGCATAGATTTGTAATCAATTTTTTAACATCACTCATGTGGCATCCAAATATTAAACACGTTGTTTTAAATTTTAAAACAAATTTTCTAACGGCACGTTCTTTGGCTGTTTCTGCGGCTTTTGCTTGTGGGTGGCGTGATTATTAATTTAATGTGAGTATCGTGATTCCTAATTTTAATCATAATGACCATATCATGTCGAAAATGATTTGATAATATATAGTTATTCACTTAACAAAAATGTTGAAAGATTCAGGGTGAAAAAACAATAACAAGATTCTATCACAACAAACAACACACAGATAAAGAGACTTAAATAATAAAAGCATGAAAGAAGATATTTATCGATTCATTCCTGAGCCTTGCGCATAAAGAATGGAAAACTTTGATTACCAGATTTCATATTATTCACAGCATGCCGTGCTTAAAACTGTTTAGTATTCAGTTCACTATTAACATTTCATCGACACAAAGGAGAGAATTCCAGGGAGTAATAATCTTACAGTTTGCTGGTAATTGCCGTCCAGCTACATTGTTTTACGTAAATTTCATGTATCCAATTTATTCCAGTGGCGTCGCCACTCGGACACTAATGGATTCTTTATTTGACGGAACACTTAGCGAAATAATTTCCGCCGCCTCATTTTTCATTTCACTTTTTAAGTGGAAGAGAAAATAATTTTGCTATAAGTTTTTAAAAATAGATCTAGGTGTACTTGTTATTTATATACGATGACGTACATTTTACAGCAGAGAAGAACTGAGGGTCATTTTTTTCCTTTTTATATTTTTACAATTATGCATGCCCTTCAAAAACAGAAAAATAATTATTTTCATAATGCGTTAAACTTTAATGTTAAAAAATTGTATTAATGGAATGAAAATAACCAGAAAGCAGTTTAAATATGGTGGCTTAGGCGTGTATATAATAAATCAATATATACACAATTGCAGGATTAATAATAATAATCCTGGGTGCACTCCAACTTCTATAACATCAGCGATCTTCCTTTTCTTGAGATAAGATCTGTTTGATTAATTAGTTTTCCGTCCTCTTCATGGTCATTGAGAGCATATTTAACTTTGTCTCGAGTCAGTTTATTAAAATCTAGAAGCAAGCTTTTTTCCTAATTTTTTGATAAGTTTCGTTATTATGAGTGACTATGCGTGTGAACAGACAAGATCTTAGGGTACATAAATACTGTTGAAAATTTCCTCTCAAAGTAGTAGACAACTCATAATTAGTTAATTGTTTATTGAATAAGGTACTCAGGAAAAACTCATCAACTGATGACGTACATTAATCTAAGGTTGCAAGGTTGCAAGGTTACAAGAGTGAAATAATTAAAAGCCGTTAGTAGTCATATTTTTTGAATCAGTTCAATGTGAAAATATACTTGCCCTTGAAAATTTGTATATCGTCGTATTATACATACACAAGTATATCATACGTATATGTATATATTCTTCTTCAAGAGTAATTGCTATGTGGTGTCAACGACCCGTTTCTTCACCTTGACCGCTTGCTGCACCCGCTACGTAAGCGGTCAGGAACAAAGTTGACAACTCCAGTCGCACCCAATCAGCTGGCACCGATGACCGCCTTTATCTACCAAGGTCGAGCGACAAATCACTCATCGTTATTCTGCCGAAAATAAAATAAACACCATAAAACTGACTGCGGCTTTCTGTTATATACATATCAGCTGTTTTCATCCTGTATTGCATTGTACAAAAGTAGGATCCGGGAAACAGTACCCCACAGATACATCATCATATGAACTCCTCATACTATGTGTATGGTGCATTGCGGTTATCATATTTAAGATTATTATTAGGTGATTTGGCCACGCAGAATTAACGAATGAGGAAAGATTAGTAAAAAGATATTAGATACGATGGTGGTTTTATGGTATCGGAAATAGATGATGTCCACGAACGATGTGGATGACTACATCAATCAGATTTTCATAGTCAGTCGCTTTGTAAGCCTCGAAAATCAACGGACTTGTATGATTTTGTAATAGAATTTTTTTATATAAATGGGGTTAGGGCAACAGTTGTATAAGGATATAACGATGCGTTGCTCTGCTTTCACGTGGAACTCTAAATTTAGTATAACTTTCTCAATGACTTGAAAAAGTCAAAGTAAATATTTGTTGGTTGAAATCTATCTGTAAGCTAAAATCATCAAGTTGAGGTCTGCCTTAATTTGTAATAAATCAAAATAAAATAAAATGTTGAATGGTTAATTAAAAAATTACGATAAAATCCAATCAGGCATTTTCCTCAACTATCCCATAAACATTAAAATGTTTGTGTACCAAATTGTAGCATATTGCGATACAGCAACAATCAGACGAATTCATCGACCTAGAAGTAATAAAATTACAATGCTGTTTTTTTTAAAGTTCGGCAAAGCTGTATTTCGACACGAATGTGTGATTTGATTTAGCTCCCAGGCACGACACATTATTTGCAAGAAGTGTAATATAGAATTTGAATAGGAAATATATTCAAATCGTAGGCGTATCATCAATTATTTACAAATGTGATTTATAAAGCGTTAGTATCGCAGACGATATGTGCCAGAACATTAAGAATAATTTGAATTCATTTTTTTCCAAAAAAATATTACAATGACACCTGGTGCTTACAATATATTGTTCGAAGGGACATTTCTTTCAAGGATCTTGTTGAAAATAAAACTGACTTATACTCGAAATTAAATAAATAAACTTTAAGACTAAATATTTCACTTTGAAAGGTGCATCTTACGTTTATATTTTAAGATCGATATTATTATATTATATATTAATTGTTATATACAGGTTGTAACAGAGTTAGTCGACAATACTTTACAGGTAGATTCTTATTATTATTTGAGTTATTAGTTGAAAATTTTCAATCAATAATGTCTTAATGTCAAAAGTTATGAAGATAAACGACTTTAACGTTTTTTTTCAATATTTCAACGTCGGCCAGAAACGTTGTAGAAGCATGGAAAAATATCCCAAAAAACTCAAATTAGAAAATTCTGAATGACCGTGAAAACCTAAGAACATTTTCATCATATTTAAACTAAAAGTAAAAAATTCATAATTTCATGTATGGTATTGTAATTATTATACTGTTGTATTATTTAATAAACAAATAGACGCCGCCGCCGTACCAAAAATTAAGGCATTCTAGTCATTTTTATAATCATGTTGATATTCTACAACTAAACGAAAATGTAAAAGAAAAAAGTAGCGATCTAGATAAAAATAAATTGAAAAAGGAACTTCATTAGTATTAGGGATAGAGTGTTGGTAAAATTAGTATAAACCACTACCAAATTTTAGGTATACCATAACTTCGTCAGAACCAACAGTACACTATACACCACAACCGTAGTACTGTTGACCTTTCACCAATATTTATTACACGCATGTTAATCTTGTCAAAGACTAGCATGCACTAACTTACCTACAGAACGATCAGGAATCTACGAGAAAGAGGGAGTTAGAGGGGGCGGGGTCTTAAGTGGTTTCCAAATCTTTTGTGAAAGCTAAATTGAACAAAGGGCTGTATGAAAAAATGATTTATTTTTTATTTATTTATTTTTATTATTATTATTATTTATTATTATTTTTTTTTATTATTTATTATTTTTATATATTATATGTATTTATTATGGATGCTTTATTATTCATCACTTCTCTAATGTAAAATAATTCTAAATTATTTCATTTTAAACCTTTATTATTGGTATTTAATATTTTCACCCCTGTTTTTTAGTCATTAATTTATGATTAATTTCATTAGTGTTGATTAGAACAATCATGTTTCCGGGACTTTCACTTAGAGATGATGAACGAATTTAATTATATCGAATCAGCAATTGCTGACATCAGAGTACGGAATTAGAAATCTAAAAATGCTACGTTATAGCGTACCCTATTTGCCGTAATCAAGATTGATGGAGATTTCACATTCTTTATCTACTTTTATAAAGTAGATGAAGAATGTAAGAAAGCATCTAAGAAAGAGTCAAAATAAATAATGACGATTTTGAAGTAAATGGCTGGAGCCGTATTACGTAAAGAATGTCAAGTTCGTTGCACCAAGCTCAGGAATTGAAAACAAATAATAGACTCTCAAATGTTTAACTTTAACAGATTCTTTAATGCTTGAGAAACATTTTCATACAAAAATTTAGCTCTGGAGGAATCGAAAACTCCCACCCGCTAGACCATTGAAGACTGCGATAGATTCATTCCTTATTAGAGTAATATAAAACGTCGAGAAGAATATGCACAAGAATTTATTAAAACGATCAATGTATGGCTCCATGGAAGTTCAGTTATATGGCAACGATCGATCTTTATATGTGTGTTCTAAGGACACAATTACTGGATTTTATCCAAGAGGGATAATTATTAATCAAGCTAAATTAAGGATGAAGCTATTTATTTAGAAAACATATATGAAAATCTTAATAGTGATTAAGATTTTCATATACCTATGTTTTAATATTTTTTTGTAATAGTGATTAAGACCTGTATTATCTGACTTAAGTGGTTCACTTTGCACAATGCAACGTTCAGCAATTCCACCGTAAGAAAATCCACATATTTTTAAATTTATCATAAGCCCTGTGGCCGCTCTGAAAAGACTTCCATACATATTTCCCATTTTTATTTATTGTTTAGCTTCGTCTCTGTGAGACTTCTATACAATAGTACCTAATGATAGATATAGTTAAGAAACAAGAAATAAAAATTGAGATCTCAATTTAAAAAAAACGATTCATTATGAGAAAACAGCTGTGGAGCTGTGGGATAACTAGGTCACAGGCTAAAGCTAAACGCGCTTTGAATAAAAATGATGTCTTGAATAAAGCTCGAGATGAAATCGTTGTACACTATGGAGCACACATTTGTCTCTTGTAAATCTGATTTGATTTTACATTTCACCAACAAACTGAGGCCTGCACTACACTAGGCTATACTTATATTAGATATTTAATTTTTGTAATTTATTTATTACAGGATTTCATTTATTTTGTTCATCACAAGTTATGGCATATTGATTCAAATATGAATACCTCATAAAAATAAAAATAAATAAAAAAGAGATAATACCATATGAAATTGTTAAAAAAGAATAAAAATCAAATATTATTTATGAATTTAAAGAACTTAATATTGTTTCCTTAGTGGTGAAATCAATTCCCTATTTTACATTTTAGTGTGCCACGTATGTGAACTTTTCCTATGTTTAAAGTTTTTACAAATTTGTGTTTCACATACAGAATGCACTTGGGAAGGGACCTCCACTCCTACTACGCTCAAAATTATGCTAAGTATTAGTGAGATGTTTTCCTTAGTAACTGGCTAGAAATTGCAGTTAGTTATTAGGTAATTAGTTAGTTAGAAACCAACAAGAACTTAGCAACATGACTATGAACAAGGAAATAAATAACAAAAAATGTAGGTGTAATTAATAAATATAAGTAGATACAAACAAATACTAATTTTTTTTTTTTTAAATTTCAATTTACAAAGTTGCTCAATCAATTGAAAAAATAAATTAACAATAGTTTTAATTTTGTACTATGTGGGATTAAAATGGAAATTATGGTATGTTAACGATAAGCAATGGCAATATATAGATCTTGTGGTATAAATAATAAGCATTTGGTGACTATTTAGACGATCGTGGGAAGGGGGAGAGAGGGTCAATTATATGAGTTTTACATTTCTTTTTAAATTCGTCGGAAAAAAGATGATTCGGGCATTTTCATGATTGCCCATTTTAAATGAGTAAAAAAATCACATAAATCGTGGATTCCTTGATAGATAAATAAATTTATTTCAATTAACATATATCATAATTATTATTATTCCCGTATATTTGTTTCTAAAAGCGCTGGATTAAAAAAAAATTAATCTAAAATACGATACCCGCAATGCACAATACGCATACCATGAGGCGCTCATATGGCAATGTATCAATTCTTGATGAAAAATATATGCATATACGTATGATGTACTTTTATATGTATAATATAATACGACGATCTGCAAAATTTCAAGGGCAAGTATATTTTCACGATGAATTGTTTCGAAGAATATATCTGACTAATAATGGCTTTTAATTTTTTCACTCTTTTAACCTTACAACCTTAGATTAATTTACATAAATCACTTGATCATTTTTTTCCGAAAACCTAATACAATAGACAATGAATGACTTATCACATCAGTATACTTTCATGTTAGTCTATACAGTAATCCTATCATACTTTAAGCCACTTGTTTGTCCTAAGCAACATGGATTTTTCCCAAAAAGATCAATCTTATCCAACCTACTAGAATTTCGTAACTATGTCTGTCCCGCTTCAAATGAAGGATTTCAAGTGGATGCTGTATATACTGACTTTCAAAAAGCTTTCGATAAAGTAAATCATCATACTTTAATAAAAAAAACTAGAAGCAATTGACACACATGGCAATCAGTATCCATTGATTATATCTTATTTAGAAAATAGAACCCAGATTGTGTGTGTAAATGGATGTGAGTCACCTCCTGGACCCGTAACATCAGGTGTGCCACAGGTATCCAACCTAGGGCCACTAATATTCCTAATTTTCATTAATGATCTTGGACCTCTGTATGCAGATGACCTAAAAATTTTTCATAACATTAACACAACAACTGACCATCAACTTCTCCAAAAAGATCTTGATACCTTTAGTAACTGGTGTGATTTGAACGATATGCACTTTAATGTATACAAATGTTTTAGGATCTCGTTTAAAAGAAACAGAATTATAAATGATGTAGAATAAAAATAAGACACAAATTACTTTGTTTTCACCACTTTATTAGATTAAAAAATCTACATGTTTCGAGAACAATGTTCTCTGCTTCAGGATTATTGTGTACTAAAGATCTTTAAAAGTTAAACCAAGCAAATGTGTTACGGTAAAGGGTTGGGTGAGGGGGTCGGTGAGGGGAGGGAGGGGTTCGAGGTGTTAATTATTATGGGTCATTTGGACAATGTAGAATGTTAAGTGGAAAAATATTCAAAATAGGATTATGCAAAAATTTCGTTTGTGTATTTATTATATTAGACTTAATATTAACGTTTTTCCTAATTTCGAGTATAATATATAAAAAATGATGTAGAATACTCTATTAATGGTATTGGGCTTAATTTTGTTCATACTATAAGAGATCTTGGAATTACTCTTGATTCACGCTTCACATTTACCTATCACTTTAATATTATCAAAGAAAAATCTTTAAAAATATTAGACTTCATATATAGAATCACAATACCATTCAAAAAACTATCATCATTAATATGTTTATATATATAAGTCATTGGTTCGCAGCAATTTGGAATTTGGTTGTGTCATTTCGTCATCTCATTATATAACTCACAAAATATGATAGAATCTGTACAGCAAAAATTTCTTCGCGTGCATATATTTAAGTGTAATTTGGGCAGCACTTTAGTATCTTATCAAGAGCGCTTAAAATATTTTCATGTAGACAAATTATAAGTTGGAAGACTAATTGCTGAGTTAATATATCTATATAATATAATACATGGTAATATTGATTCAGAATTTTGTGTAGAAAACATAACTTTGAATGTTCCTAGTCGCCGACTTAGGACATCTAATACATTTTCTCTTTCAACTTACAATAACAATATGGCCCATTTTAATTCTTTATCTAGAATATTGAGGTCATACAACAAACTATAAAGTAACCATAACGTCCTCATTGACATATTCCATGACAGTTTCCACGAATATAAAAGAACATTAGAACACTACCAAACTTTATTAGCGAAATTAGCTGTTTAGTCTCTTTATTCAACGTCACTCCATAAAATCATTTTTTCGTTCTTTCTTGTATATGTTTTAGCCTTTACTTTTATCTAGATGTTAGCATTTAAGTGATGGAAAGCATTAATTGTATTATCTATATCATATGTGTTTTTCATTGTTTGTGAACCATTAATATAAAAAAAATATAATATATATATATATATATATATATATATATATATAACTATTTTTGGATTGTCTAGTACGCGAGTTTGGAGAGTAATTTTTCAACAGTATTTATGCACCCTAAGACCATGTTTATTTACACGTACACAGAATAACGAAACTTATCAAAGAGTTAAGAAAGAAGCTTGCATTTAGATTTGAATAAACTGAATCAAAATAAAGTTAAATATGCTCTCAATGACTATGGAGATGTCGAAAAATTCATTAAGCTAAAAGATCTTATCTTTAGAAATAAAAGACGGACAGCTGATGCTGAATAATTTGGAGTACACCTTGGCCTACAAATAATGGCTGTGCACATATATACAAATACGAGAATAAATATTCCTTGCAAACTTTAGGCACGTTATAGGAAGCACTGGAGAAACTTTAGAGAAGTTGGTGCTCACTCTTCATATTGAATGACGCAGTACTAGCGCCAACTTAATAGCAAAGATAACAGACTGTACATAAAATAAGCAGGTTTATACTTATTTCATCATCCACAATCATGGAATTTGCCCAACTCAAAGTAATCCCTCCATTGCTCTTTGTTCTAAGAATCTTATTTTTTTGACGTTCTGTGACAGGACTGTTTTTTTAAGATGTAGGGTTATTCGCCCCTAAGCCCTACCCCAACCTGTAGGACCAGCCCCCTTCCTCTAGCTGGAATGATCCAGTCTTTGAAAAGGTTCACCGTTCGTCATCTTTCTGACATAAAAACTACCTGCCTAGATTCGTGGGTGTCAACGCTAGGAAATCGATCTCGTTGGTTTAGCGTTTCGCAGTAATCCAATATTTATTTAGTATCGCATCATTTATACCATACTTATTGAATAAGCGTGCTATAAATGATACCATAATTACTATACTTAGGTCTGTACAAACCCCTGTACATGGACCAGAGAATGCTGCAAAAGACCGGAGAGCTCGCGTCGTCTCGGATCACCCTTGCTACTGGACTGGGTCCTCCATTATTCCAAGAATGTATGTGGGTGGTACTGTGCAGTACCATCTATACCTTAAACAACCCCACGCACAGGCCTCTGCCATTGTCAAATTCACAAAAACAATGCGGACATCATCCTCGTAACCGGAAAACCGCCGAAAAAGATTGAACAAGAATTCTTCCCTAATTAATAATGATTTATAATAATTCTTACGTTTTAAATCCGATTTAGAGTACACAAAATCAGATCAAAAATTGCGTGGGTAATTTTAGACATTGACTCCCACACCATAATGAAATTTAATTATTTAACACCTGAGACATGATTCATTAATATCCATTCCTTGCTCTAAAGTTTTTCTTTAAAAAATTAGACTTTAGGGCAAAATAGATTAGATTAGGTTAGTGAGCTACAATTTTGAAACATATGGTTATTGGCCGATTTTTCCAGCTATTGTTTCTAGATAATCTTTGATCTTTTTCTAAAAAATTTAAAATGAATTGTAATCCTCACCTGCATTATGTTGGTTCATTCCCCGTTGAAACACTCTTTCATCATTTATTTCCACTCGCAGAAGTTAGTGTTCTATTTCTTCTGAGCATTTCTAATCAGAACACTCCAACTGATGAACCGCAACACATTATTCAACCACCAAGATTTATTGTTTCACGGCTATTTAAATTTATTTGCACTTGCGTAGAACTGGGTAATATTAAAATGTTTATAAGTATTTAGTTTAAGTACACTTTTTATTATATGAATATCTGTTAATTAAATAATATAGTTTAAATATTATTTAGTTATCTATCACTTAAATATTTAAAATAAGATTATGTCACTGTGTGTTTAAAATGAAAAATTGCTTTATGTACACGTACACAAAAAAAGGGAATATAAAAAATGGAAAATGGGTAAAAATTTATTGGATAAGTAGTTACTACTGTTGCTACATATCTGTTGCGCGCCGATTCTGTCTTCACATAAAATAATTGAGATATAATACTGAATATTGAAATAAGATTTTTTAAATATTACATTCTTCTGAAAGACCGTAAGAACAAACTACCACATTCACTTACCATTTCCCAGACAACATAGACTTGGCAACGAATAAAATTCAAAGATCTTTTATAAAAGTTTAACAACATTTAAGAGAAACCTGCCGTCGATTTTGTTGGTTTTGTGATAACAAATCTGAACAATTTGTATTTTTTGGATCAAAATTGAAATAAATTCTTAGTAAATAACGCTGATTATTTTTAATTTTATTCACATTCCCTTTAGATGTGTACTGTTTTGTTATTAGCTTACGCCAAAATTCTTAGTTACAAAAATATGTATAATATTGCTGGTAAAATGTACCGTATAAATAAATTAATAAATATGTGTCTTATATGTATATAAATATCTTCCATCCTTTGGTACTACGCATTTTATTTAATTTGAAGACAGGATCATTGTTTTGTTTAATAAAAAAAAATTATCTAAATTATTCAAATTTAATTTTACACTTAATTTAATTACAGTTTCCAAGCTTGGAATTAAATCAAATACACCACCTACAAACTTGGAAACAATTTTTCACCGCATTGAAGATAGGATCATTGTTTTGTTTAATAAAAAATTTCAAATATCTAAATTATTCAAATTTAAATTTACACTTAATTCAATTACAGTTTCCGAATTTTGAATTAAATCAAATGCACCACTTGCAAACTTGGAAACAATTTTTCACTGCGTGTGTAATTTGCGTCGGCGTAACGGATACCGCCGGTCCATAGGGTAGTTGTCGCGTAACTCGTCGCTCGGGGGAAGTCGCCGTCGGACCCGCTCGGCGTGTGGCGCACCGTGTCCGCTCTGCCCGCCAGAGCTCGACTGGCGGCGCCCGAGCCGCGCGGGCGTCGCGGCGCGGGGCGGACCGAGCCAAGGGCGAGCGGCGTGTCGGTGGTTCCATGATTATTTAATGGTGTAATATGAAGAGAATTAGGGATGTAAACGGGAGTGAACGACCGACTGCGGGGACCCGCAGCTCGCGTTATTTGGATGATGAGAATTTTTTACTTGCTCAATCATGCAAGCGTCTTTAAAACAAGATCATCCCAAAAAAAAAACAAAAAATTCGTGCGTCTACTCGTGTACGCCCTATAAAGACAAAATTACACATTAATGACGCTCAAAGCATTGAGTTGTAAAATCTTCACTGATCGTTGACGATTATTCTATTAAGTTTAATGAAAATGATTAAAACTAACAACTATTAAAACTGTCAGAGAGACCAGCTTGAGAATGGTTATCTCAGTGTAACCGAAATATATAGCACGAAAATTAAATATTTTTTTTGCAAATCCGCGAAGTTCCCAAAAAATAACCTTTTCATAATGCATATACCTCTTCGCGAAAACTTCTATTTAAACATATATATATATATTTATTTTTTTTATTGATTTTCAAAAACAGAATCAAAATAACGGTAGCCATCATAGTCTAGTGGGCAACACATGGCTTCGGCTCATACCGTATGTTATGGGTTCGATTTCCGGTGAGATCATACATTTAAATAAATTTACTAGGTGTTTTTGTGATGTTTTCCGCCAAAGTAATTGGAGCTCATGGTATGGCGTAGTTTTAACAATTTAAATTAAATAAAAATTATCAATTAACTGAATGCAAAAGTACTCGTGCTAGAAATGTGTAAACTAGTTTTTATTATTTGTTTATTTCTATAAAAAATTGTGCAAATTTTGGTAGGACTATGCCTGTCTAGCTAGAAAAATCTGTGTCGAGACTGGCAAGTCAAATATGAAATATTTTTATCGAACTTATTGTTAAACTTAATTAAAACACACTTGAGAGCTGGTTCGACACTGATTTATTTTATCAGCCACTGACTTCTGTGTAACAATAAATTATTGTTACATATTATGTATTACATAGACACAAATATAAATGTACATATCTTAAACCAACACGCCTCCTTACATTTATATTCGTCAACCAACACTTCATTGCTTTATACATAATATTTCTCTAAATTTAAAGAACTTAACTTTTCCTAAAGATTTGGTTAAAATATCAGCAGCATTATTTTCAGAATCTACTTTGATAATTTCAATAAAAATAATAAAATAATTCAATAAAAATCCTTTAAACTATCATGAACAAAATGATAATGTACTTCAATGTGCTTAGAATTTTTTGTAAAATTTCCATATTTAGCAATAGCTAAGGCTCCTGAATTATCCTCATAAATCTTAACAGGTGTACTTATTTCAAAGAAAACATCATTAAATATACTAAGTAAAAGGTTTATCTCAGTTACAGCTTCCGATAAAGCTACGTATTCAGCAAACGTAGATGATTTAGTTACACTATTTTGTTTTTTTGATTACCAATATATAGCATTTCCAACGAATCCTGTAGTAGATTTTCTGTCTACAATATCCCCTGCCCAGTCGGCATCGACAAAGCAATCCATAATTTCAGCTGTACAATTTTGATAGTATAAGATTTTTTGTTAAATACAAATATTTTAGAACTCTCAGTGCATATTTGAAATGTGTTTCATTATAACAATTTTGAAATCTACTTAAATAATTTACACTAAAAGATATGTCCGGTCTTGTACCAGAACTAATATACAACAGTGCACCAATTAAATTTCTATATTTAACATCCTCGTTTAAATTTGATTTTTCCAGTTTGAGATTCATTTCCATTGGTGTTTTATATAGTTTTGTGTTTTCAATTTTGTATCGCCTAGCTAGTGAGTCTATATAAGTTTCCTGACTTAATGTCATATTTTTATACTTTTCATAATCATATTCAATATCAATTCCAATATAATTTTTAACTTTACCCAAATCTTTCATTTTAAATTTATTTGATAGTTTATTCTTAATTTCGGTAATTACTTGTTTATCTTTGCAACAAATTATTAGGTCATCGACAAATAGTAAAATATAAATGATTAAATTTCTTTCTGCTTTCACATAAAGACAGTAATCATACTTGCATCTGCGAAAACCAAGAGTCATAATAAAGTTATTAAAACATTCATACCACGCACGTGGGCTTTCTTTCAGACCATACAATGCTTTATTTAATTTAAAAACTCTATCAGTGTTATCATCATACCCAAGTGGCTGATTCACATACACTTCAGATAGAACTTTGCCATTTAAAAAGGCAGTTTCCGCATCCATTTGATGTATATCTAAACTATTTTGACAACAATAGCATAATAATAATTTAAAGTTTGCATTTTAGCAACTGGTGAATAAGTATCATCAATATAATCTATCTGTTGAAAACCTCTAACCACTAACCTTGCTTTGTGTACAATATCAGACTTTTTCTTGTATACCCACTTTACGTCTAAAACTTTTTTAACCTGTGGCCTACTCACTAGTGTCCAAGTATTATTTTTTACAAGACTGTCCATTTCACGATTCATTGCCTCCTTCCATTGTTCAGCTTCTTTACACATTATCGCCTCCTGAAAAGTAACTGGTATCATAGCGTCACAATAATTTACACAAATACCAAAATTACCACCAACCAGTACCAGTAACCAAATTCTTCAGCAAATCGGATTGGAGGTTTAATTTGTCTTGACGACGTTCTCTTGATATTTGACACTACATCATCATTATCGTTTGTCTCAGTACACGGTTAATCCTTAATTTCTTCCATTGACACTTCATCCTCAGGTTGACCATTATTAGGCGTCTCACATCCTTCTTGTATCTTGTTACCTTCCTCACAAACTTCTTCAAATCCAATACACAATACATCTTCCTCAATTATATCTACATGTCTTGCTAGAATTAATTTATTGTTAGTTAAAACTTTATATCCGACATATATGTATATCCAAGTAAAACACCTAATTCTGCTTTTTTATCCCATTTTGACTTTCTTTTCTCTTCTGGTGTTCTAACATATACTTTACTGCCATACATCCGTAGGTTCTTTACAGATGGCTTCCTTTTGAAGAAAATCTCATATGGTGTATTTCTCTCTATAGTATTATTCAACGTTCTATTCTTTAAATAAGCAGCGGCTTTTATCACTTCTGGCCAAAAACGTCTGTCAACTTTAGCTTCCGCCAAAAGACATCTTGCCATTTTCATTATAGGCCTATTGTATCTTTCTGCAGTACCATTTAATTCATGTACATATGCTGGACATGGTTTTATCATTATCCCCTTTTCTCTAATAAATTGATGGATTTTAGTATTCATATATTCTTTTCCATTATCACATCTTAATTCCTTTATCATCTTTCCTGTTAAATTTTGTACCTCATTCACATATTCCACAAAACATTCAAAAACTTGATCTTTTGACTGGATACAAAACACTTTTGCTAATTTACTGTAGTCATCGATGAAACTTAGAAAATACTTTTCGCCCTGGCATCCTACAGTTCTATGAGGCCCATTTAGATCTGTGTGAAAAATTTCCAGTATATCCTCTGCTCTTCGTCTATTATTATTGAAAGGTAGGTTATGCATTTTATTTTCAATACAGATAGCGCACTTCATGTAATCTGATTCTATTATTTTAGGTATTCCTTCTAGCAACTCATTCTTACACATTATATGTAGGTAATTAAAATTTATATGTTCAAGTGTACGATGCAGTTTTTCTTTCAATGATAGTGAGTTTTTAGTATTATCATATGCATGTATCTGATCCTTTGAAATAAAACCTGTCATTTTATATAATCTTTCATCTTTCCTGGCTATGGCTATTATTCTACCATCCGAGTTGTAGATTTTTGTCAACTGTCCTTTTGAAACTATTACATGATTATCAGTAATCTTCGAGTAACTCAATAAATTTGCCTTCATTTCCTTAACATAAAATACGTTTTTCAATGTCACTTTAGATTTATTGCCATAGACTGGAAAAATTGCTGTAATTTCACCAACTTTTGTCGCTTCTAATATTCTTCCATCTCCTACTTTGACTTTTACGGTCTCATTTAATGTAACATCTCGATCAAAGTACTCATCAGTGTTTATAATATGATCTGTACACCCACTATCGAGCAACCGATTTATTTTGTCTTTACCTAACATGTCATTTTCACTCGAAGACGATGCATTATTCACAACAGTGGTATAAAAACTGCTTCCTGGTTGTTGATAATTTCTTCCACGAAAACTTCCACGACCACGATAATTTGAATAACCACGACCATTTGAAATTGCACGACCATGGTCACTTCCAACTCGACAATCTCTTTTCAAGTGATCAGTTCGGCCACATTTGAAACACTTTAATTTGTTGAGAAATGTTGATGATGTACTGTATTCAAATCTCTTAAAATGACCACCTCTTGAACTGGATACTGCTTTGAACGCATTGGTCTTATCATTTGATGTGTTATATAAATTTTCACATTTTTCTTCAGTGGATTTCATCTTAATTTTGCTTTTTAGATAGTCTACAGTCTTGTCCTTTTCTGGTAAAACATCAATTAAATCTCCAAGATGACTGTATTTCGGTGGTAATGCTTTCAGCATGTAATTTAGCTTTTCTTGTTCATTGACAGTTGCACCAGCTTGTTTCAATTCATTTACAGACTTTTCAAAATCGTCAAAAAATATATTAACTTTTGGATAATTCATCAATTTAATATTTTCATGGTTATTTCTACAAACAATTTGTAATGCTGTAGATTTTTTTAGATACATTTCATCAAACTTTGACATTATTTTGAATGCCGAATCGAGCTCATACACATATTCAAGTTGTTTATTGGAAATGGCACTATAAATATAATTCGTTGCTTTAATATCCATTTCCTCCCAATCTGCAACTTTATCAGTGGAACATTTATCTCTTATAACTGCATCTTTGCATTTCTTCAACTGTAAGAATTTCAAAATTCTTATCTTCCAATTCTTGTAGTCAGTTCCATCAAATATTGGAATGACAATATTTTCATTAACAAATGACATCTTGCTCTGCTGTTTGTATTTGTATTTATTTTTTATTTTTCACATTCGATTCACTTTTATATCAACCTTTATATTAACCACGTTCTGCTACCATGTTAAACTTAATTAAAACACACTTGAGAGCTGGTTCGACACTAATTTATTTTATCAGCCACTGACTTCTGTGTAACAATAAATTGTTACATATTATGTATTACATAGACACAAATATAATTGTACATATCTTAAACCAACACTTATCATTGTTTATTTTATGAAAATTTATATATCATTCATACGCTATTTAAGAAAAAACACAGATTATCCAGGCTTCTTATGTAATTCTGCATGTACATAGAATATATTCATTCTATGTACTTCCAGAAGACCATAGAATAAATAACTCGCTCCATACTATGGACTGAGGTGCACACTCGCTAAGTATAATATGTTTATTTACCCTGTAAATAAATTAGAACGTTATCATAAATATTATAAATTATTATAAATTATAAAAGCATACTCTGGAAAAACGCTGCATTGTAGATAAAATGTCAATGAATAATATTTCAATATAATTAAACTAGTTAACTTATTTTACACCACTAAAATTTATTGTATTGGGTGAATACTGTATTGGGTATACCCTGATGAAGAAACGTCGTTTCCGAAACCGGTTGGTTTTACCAAATAAATTTTAGTGGTGTAAACTAAGTTAACTAGTTTAATTATATTCATAATGAATAACTACAAATTAATAGCAAAATACAACAGTATAATAATATTTCAGTTTACTTTCGATTTTGCGGACCTCTGTATGTAAAAATTAACATCCCGGTTATTTTAAAGAGTTTTTAATCGTGACTTGTTGATAATTTAATCAATAGTTTATTTTAATCATCTAAGCGAATAGGTTATGCTTTTAAAATACTATGCTCAGCTCATAAGCTAATAAATGTACAAAACTTTTCTGATAAATTAATATTTACCAACATTATGTACTTTTGATTACACAAACGTATTTACATTAAATCTGGTGAACTATAAGTTTAAAAATGTTGACATACGCTTTTGGAACACCCACGTTATTATGTAACAACTTTTGGGTTTAACGGACACCGCTTCGCCTCGAGACGTTATATCGAGGTTTAACGACACGAAGTTAAATTTTAATTTCTCTTTAAGTAGTGTTAAAATATTAAGAGGGTTTTTTATTTGAAATTTTTACCCGTCAAATTCATTTATTTATATTAAATACTTATGATATTTTTGCGGAGAAGTAGTGAGTAAAAGTATCACTGTGAATAACATAGACGTACTATAGAAGGAAGCAGTATAGCCGTTTTTACCCCTAGAGTACTCAATTTAAAAGGAAAAAATTACACTCCACCGATGATTGATGAAACCACTCTACGACTATTACGATTCCTAAGTTTGGAACCATAATCTTCGGCCTGTACGTATAGTAATTTTTAATAATAACTAAGTCAAAATGTAATATCCAGTAGTTTCCATGATTTATTGCTGTACATTAATAATAATTTTATCGACGGCAAAGATATCACTATTCATTTTTACTTATCCTTCTTCTTCAACTTTATTAAGACTCAAGAGTCTGTTTGTGCAGGAGTTTCCTCTTGCAATGCTGAATTTCAGCAATCTTTCCATTGCTTGGGGGGTCTCTCTGGTAGACGCGATCCATCTGGTACGCCAAGCAGAGCTATGTATGGTAATCTTGTTGTACTCGTTCTCTGTACGTGTAGCATCGTCTATGCTGTCGCCCTCATCTGACCACATCTTGATCCTCGCAGACCTTCGATCATGCAGTCTTCCCAGCAATGGTTCTTAGCATGCTCTTTATCTTAACAGACAAGTGACGCCCTCACCTCAATACCATATGTGAGAATAGATCGCGTACATGTAATGTAGAATAATTTAGAGATAGTATGGATTTTTATACACATTATTCCAATCGCATACATAAATTGACATGTTCTTCGCAATGAGAAATATGTATTTTAAAATTCATTATGCAGAGGAAGATAGAATATTGCTGAGGTGTAGCTAGTATAGAGCACCTTATCTGCGTAACTTTCGACAGTGACTCAATGCCTTAAATGCCGGTGATCTCGTAAATCTGCACAGATAAATCAGCATGCTGCAATATGCAAGCCAACCTGTGGTAGAAGTTAGATTCAGTAGTACATGTACTAAATTGGAAAACGGCACGTCAAGAAAACAATTCCTATTCTAATTTAAAAATTATTTATTAAAAAGTATTTGAATATAACACATGAATTTTTCGTCTCACAATATTTACCTCAGGATTCCATTTGCCAACCTTTTAAAAGGCATTCTTCGAAAATATGTTCTTTTAATTATGTCCAAAACCTGAAATATCATGAACATTAATTATAAAGTATTATTTATTAATTTATTTATTTAACGCCCTGGTGAGCACTTACAAAATATACAAAATATAAAATAAAAAAATCACATAAGACAGATATGCAGTTAAAAAGATTCAAATACAAGGTTACAGTTAAAAGTAAAAATCACAAAGGACACATTGTTCTAAAGATTACAGTTCACATTTAGAGGATAAAGTATAATAGATTAGAGTAAATTAAAAACAGAAGTGCAAAACAGGAAGAAGAAAAAGAAAAATTTATTTATCCGTTACCATTTAGTTAAGATGTAAAGAATTGTTTCAATTTAGTCCTATACCAGTTATAGGTACTATCAGCAAAAAAGTCGATCACCTCGGCATATTCATTCCCTAATGGGTGTAGTATGGGGATTACGGAGTTTGCTAATGCATTAGTTCTGACATTTTCTCCATAATAGAGTAATGTACTGCGTCTTATTCTATTATTATTATATTTTAATCATATCATCAACATTAATTATGTTGTATATTGGTATATAATACAATAGCTTACTTGGACCTATATTCTCAAGAAATAAATGCATAATAAATTATTATGTCTAAGGAATGCCCATAAAAATTAATATGAGTGAAAATAGTATACACGTAGATATAGAACGAAAGATTTATTAAATAATCAGTAGGAATTTTACACGCTTAATATTTGTTAATAAGTAATTAATAGATACTACGCGTGGTATAATTTTTTTTTTTTGTTATTATAGCTTTGAATCGGTCCTGAAGGAAGAAGTGATAATTTAAATAAGAATAAAGCAAGTCTGTTGCATGAATAGCCATCTTTTTAAAATCAGCATTCGGACTCTCCTACGTGTGAATGCCAGATGGACGAAGAAATTTAGATCACATATTTTTTGGATGCCCCGTCAATTACCGTTATTCAAATATTATTCAATATCTTACTCATTACAATATTCCATTCCCCATCAACATCCCAACCCTCTTATCTTCCAATGATCAAATCACTTTAAAATTACTAACAAGATTCCTAAAAGCTAACGGTGTGTACCCCATATCCTTTTCCATTACTAATATAATTGAATCATCCATACAGAATAACGTTTATCCTAAAACGAATTGTTTCCATTTTAAATTTCTAAAATAAAAGAGAGAAAAAAACGCAACCATCACACCCATTGCCAATGGAGTAACACTTGTTTTGTGGCAAGAACACCCCATAGGAGTGAAACGCCAAGAAAAAGAAGAAGAAGATGAATTATTTTATAATTTTCCCATTTTTTAAATGTAGCCAAAGCAAAAGTGGTGTGCCAAGATAGGAAAATATGGCGCTTACTGTTTCGGGAAACGGCGTGATGGTTAGTTAGTTAGTTAATTAGCTACCTTTTTCAAACGTATTCCAAGACTAATAAGCCAGTAAATCAATTAGGTATTCTCGTTATTCACTTATTCATCCCATTTTCCTTGGATGGTTTTGATACAAAAGTTTTATTAAAAAAAAACAAAAAAAATAATATAGGTACATTTAGTAACTTATATTACAAATTCTTTTCATTAAAAATTACCGTTAAAAAACGATCATAGTCATCCCCTCTTCTATCACGTGAAAAGATTCGGATAACCATTGATCCATTCCGTAATCAAAAAAAAGATCTTCATAACAAAATAATTTTATGAAAATAAACTTACTTTTCACCACTTTTGTATTGAAAAATATCAATACAAAAGTAAATAGATGCGCTGTATTATCAGTTTGATATATTAGAAATTTTAGAAATAAGAAAAAGTGTTAATATTAAATTGAATGTTATAAATAACCAGGCCCTTTTTACAAATAGTTATCTCTTAAATTTATTTTCATGTTAAGTAGGTACTTTATGATTATTCATTTTCCATTATTTTTTTTTTTAATATTTTGATTGTCTATACTTCGATTTTTGAATTTAATTTTGTTAGTATACAATTCTATCCTGACGAAGGGGCCATGGGCTCTGAAACATGTTGATATTTTTCAATACAAAAGTGGTGAAAACTAAGTTTATTTTTATTAATTGTAAAAAATATTCATTGAAGTAAGTGAGGATATTTAATTAACTACTGGAGTTTAACAAAGTTAAGCATAATTTTTAATCTTTGCGATTAAAAACTGAAGTAAGTTCTGAATACTAATTTTTTGTTAGAGTTAACGACGCAATAATCTGTATTTCTTTCTGTATAATAATCATAATTAATAATCCACATTCATTAAAATTGTATTATGTTACATTCATTACTATCCATTTAAGTTGCGCTGTATTACAAAAGGTTTCCAAGGGGGATATTCTTAGCTGGGTGTTTCTTCCCCTTTATATCTGTAGGTAGGTTAACCACATTTGTATACATATATTAAGATTCTATGAATATTAAATGAGACTAATACAAGTAAATCATCGTGTTATTTCATTAATCTTGTATTAATTATACTAATTAATATTAACAAATTAAATATTTAATTTGTTGGGTATTAATAAATTAAAAAGTTAATTCTGATATGTTATACCTTATTCAGAATTACTTAATTATTTTTCAATCATTTTTTATTTTTCTTTTTTGTTTGAAATTTTATTGTCCTTTTTTTATTCGTCGTTTTCTATATAAGCTATAAGAATTCAATTGTTGTCAGACTTAGCTGCGTATTTATAAGAAGTATCATGAAATATTTATTCCTGGATAAGGTCGAGCAATAAATAAATAATTTTGTCAACATTTTTACAGTTATGTATCTGCTTGTATATATTAATTTAATTAATAAATTAAATAAATATATACAAGCAGATAACATTTTAGCGAAAAGTTAGAAGACGGGTATTTATCAAGATTAGGAACTAAACACAGGATAATTCCATCGTATATCGGGAGAATGGGAGGCTATTTAAAAGACGTGTCACGGCCCAGGTTGTAAAAAAGGCAAGACAATAAAAACATCTCACTCTTCTACGACTTATGTTAACTGCATACGTGCTAGGGATATATTCGACCAGTTTTCTATATATATGACCGGAACAAAATGCACCACTTGCGTTAGTTCCACGGAATATTTTCCATTAAAATATCGTCAGTCCAGGTACCTTCCAATAAGACGTAGTTAAGGGTATAAAGATGACTCCCCACATGTGATTAGTTCAGTGAAGATTTATTTTACACCGGAGTAACTTTTATTTATTTTCAAAAAATACATTTTAAAACTTTTATATCCAAGAAAAATATTCTGAGAAAAATATCACTTCGTTTCTCAGGTACATAATGCTTGTTCACCAAAAGAATGCTCCAGAATGTTTTGAAACTTTAATTCCGCCATGTACCTTCTACAGTTCCATTCTTACCAGTCAATAACACCGGTCTCCTAGGGGTTGTAAAATACTTATAAACCTAAACTTTTATAGCCATCGAACCAAACTCATTTTAAGACGGGCTATACATGGTTCTATTATAAATTATTCTGTGTTTGCAGAGATTACTAACATACTTTATCAACACGTCATTTCTTTGCAAGGGTTAGGCAGAGAAGATTCGATGCCACACTGCCTTATATTTATTAATTAAGGTATTTAAAAATAATAATAATAAAAAAATATATCACACCATGTAAAATATATTTACAAAAATTGGTTAAAAACAATATAAAGGTCATTTCACTACTCCAACTAAGAAATAAAAACCAAAATTTTACATTCTTTGAATACTATCACATTCTTTCATATATAGAATTGTGTTCTTGCCGATAGAAAGTTCACCGGGTTCCTGTCCATACAGAAGTTTCATGTGAGTGTCTGCTATCGCCTTATTCATCCTAGCCTTGGTCTTTATCTTCCCCCAGTTTTATTCAACCACGTACATGAGATTTGCAATTGGTCTATCTGTCCTATCCAATGACACTCCCGATTTTCGATTATTTTCTTGCACTCTCCTTGAAACATCTTTATTTTTAATTCTCTTAGTTTCCTACTTTATTCAACACATTTCTACTGTTGCTTGCCTGCAAAACAAGTCACATCTTCTCTTTTGCTCCTCTCCTCACCCAAATGTTCTTCATACCCTAATCAATTTACTGACTGATTTATTATTTTTTCGGACTATTTTTTACGAAACCATGTAATGGGGCACGTAGCGGAAAGCAAAATGTAACGAAAATGCGAGACCACGAAATTCATTTGAAATTAATGTTATAGCAATATCTAAATACAATAATTTCGTTCAAATTCACGGCAGAAAAAGAAATAACACGCCTGGAGAAAGACTAGAATCTCGTATGCGCTGACGGTAACGCGGCAACCATATGATATAACTACCGCTGATTCTTCCTTGCCCGTCAAAAATATACTGTATTACACCTTGTACAAGAGAGGAGATTTAGAAGTACATATTGAGCGCAAATCGCAGTTTTTCAGCCTACAAAATCAGTTAAAATCCAGAATGCTGTCCAGAAACACCAAGGCATCAGTGTACAAAATGCTTATTAGGCCAGTGCTCACGTATGCAGCTGAGATGTGAGTACTAACTAAAAGAAATGAGCGAGCACTGGACGTTTTTGAAAGAAAATTTTGAGGCGTATCTTCGGACCGGTTCTATAAAATGGACTTTGACGTTTTATTTGATCAGACGTTACGTAACAACAAGGAGCTCTGTACTCTGAGGAGATAAAGGTCACAAAATTTATAAAACTTGGAAGACCGCGGTGGCTGGGTCATGTGGAAAGAATGACCGAGCACACTACCTAGCAATCAAGCACCAAAGTCCCTGCTTAACTCAAGGCCGATAGGGCGAAGAAACATAGGAAGATATTTCTGCTCAAAGATATTTCTGCCTTGAAGCTTCTGAACTGGAGAGAGTTGGCACTTAACTGAGATGAGTGAAGGAAGACGCTTGAGAAAGACAAGACTCACCAGGGGTTGTAGAGACAAGAGTGAAGATGATGATGATTACACATTGTAAGAGCAGGGCTTATCTATAACGCGAACCATTAATTTGAGAACGTTTTTAATTGCCTGAAATATTATAAATATACGAGGTTACATTTCTACAAGTATGAGTTTTAATTCTTTTTGTGAAACTCGAGAAAATAATCGACAATGATGAGTGCAGATTTTTACAACTTTATTTTGGTTTTTAAGTATTACTTCTACCACGCGTACATGAGTAAACGCACAATTTAATTGTTAGATTAAGACACTCGAATAATGACAGTTGTTTGAAATGATCACAACACTTTCGAAGACTCCAGAACGGCCTAGCATAATCTACGGCTTTCGGGGAGTATCGTGAAACATTTATAAAAGCCTGGATAACATGATGGAAATGTTTAGAGGTTTCGATATCAGCATTAGCAGATATAAATAGGACCGCGCGCGGGAGTACGTTGTTGTTGTTTTTGGGCGCGCTTTTTACGAAAGTAAGGGTGGTCAAACGAGCGACACGTAATTCGACAGCGAATACTCTGGAATAGTTCTTACGTAGCGAAATAAACCGAAGTTCTAGTGAATAGTGAATTAAGTATTAAAGCGATTAGAAAGTGTATAATTACGAGTGATAAATTTACAAAATAGTTTAATTTAAATAATAGCATTAAGTCAAATAATTTTAAGTGACTTTGTACCTTTAGTTAATCAATTAATCAGTAATCTATAAATCTGTTATTCAATTCCAGCGTTTCATTAATTCCTCCCGCAGCCACGACACGTGACAGTACCGTAACTTACTGAAAAATAATTATTATTAGCCACGTACCGATGACGTTGATAATTATACTCGTTTTCGCCTAAAATTCCTTCATGCTATAGAAACAATAATTTCTAGACCTCTTGAAAGGAACGTTGGTTCTTTTGAGATGTGAACATGAATACCATGAAAAGCCAGGTGCTTGTACAGAAATCCAATTTAAAAGAGTTTTCAAAGACAGATTTTCCCTTAAATGCCTTCGCCGTTTCCTTATTTTTGACTTATTGCAAAACTTGTATAGTGGGTGGATAAAAGAAATATCGCTAAGAGGATTGGCTTTCCAATCCCCTGGTATATGCACAGACCAGAATGGAGTTTGATGGAAAAGACTAGTGTATCATTAACAATAACAGAAAGGTCATGATCTTTAGTTATGTTAAACCGGATACGAAGGAGAGTGAATCATGAATATCTGAAATACTTTTACTAAATATTTTACTTTAATTTTTTTGATGAATGGATATGTGTGTGAAACTAGTTCCAAGTGAAATGTCCTTACTTATTATCTCATTATTACATCAATTGATTTTCATCTGAAATTTTAATTTTTTACTTTCGTTGATTTGATTGACTTCTGGGATCTTAACCTTTAACCTAAAACCTTAACCTAAAAAAGTAGCTAGTTGGACTTGTGGTTAGGACTATCGCCTCGTGATCTAAAGGTCGCGGATTCGAACCTCACCCAAGACCAGCAAGATAGTCCTATTTTCATAGCACAAGCGTTTAGCTTAGTTTGAATATTGAAGGAATATTGATGTGACATGTAGGTATTCCGTGTTCGCATCTCTATTTTTTTTAGAAAAGAAAGATTAAAAAGAAGAAAAAACTGTGGACGTGGAGTCTCGCAAGCCCCTCACCTTCTGTGAATTCCACGAAAAAGTCACTTCCCGCTCCCCTCGGCTCTAAGCCGCTCTGTATTTTTCATTTTAGTTTCGAAACGATCAGTGAGACATAAAGCGTCGCTGTATGCTAAACAGGTTAATACCGGATCTTCAAACTTTAATCGGGGCCTTTGAGACCCCACGTCTACGTTTTTCTTACAAAACATTTTTGACGGTGTTTTGTTTTGTTTTAAAATTCCTAAAATTTCCTTTGAATATCGGCCATGAGGTACAGGGGTCTCTGTGACCCCACGTCTTTTAAAGTGTAAGAAAATGACGTCCATAGTTAAAGGTTAATTTTATTTGCATTATTCCTTCGCTGTTCGACGAAAAATAAAAAAAACATGACAATTTAAGTTGTATTATTATCCCCATGAATTAAATCTTGAAAGTAACTTATGGCAAATACTAAAAGCTCTTTCACTTCAATATAAATCAAATAAAATAATTGCAGAGATTGCAGATTGACCTTGCAGAAATTAAAAAAATATATATTAGGTCCTTACATATGAAATTGGCGTTTTGCCGTACTGGCAAATTTGATCTCAAATATCTTCTCTTTGGTTAGGAATTCCAAATCCAAATTTATACAGCTATTTACTCATGTATTTGTGTTTTGAAAATTATAATTCATTTGTTTTTTCCTCAATTGTTTTTTTCTTTGCGTCACTCAGTTTACAAAATGAAAAACTTGAAATATCGCGTTATTTACGAGTACGAGTTCCACCGTGGCACCAGTGCTGCAGAAACGGCTCGAAGGATTAATGATGTGTATGGCGACGGTGCCGCAAAAGAAAACACAGTGCGTTTTTGGTTCCAACGTTTTCGTTCTGGAAATTTCGACCTGCAGAACAAGCCCCGTGGACGGCCGGAGACCAAAGTTGATAATGAAGAATTGAAGGCTATTGTGGAAGCGGATCCATCGCAAACAACATCCGAGTTAGCTGCAGGCTGCGGTGTTAGTGATAAAACTGTTTTAATCCACTTGAAGCAAATTGGTAAGGTGAAAAAGCTTGAAAGGTGGGTACCTCACGAATTGAGTGAAGCAAATCAACAAACGCGCGTTGACTGCTGCGTTGCATTACTCAACCGGCACAATAATGAAGGGATTTTAAATCGAATTATTACCTGTGATGAAAAGTGGATCCTGTACGATAATCGGAAGCGCTCATTGCAATGGCTGAACCCTGCCGAACCAGCCAAACCATGCCCCAAGCGAAAATTGACTCCAAAAAAGTTACTTGTGAGCGTTTGGTGGACTAGTGCTGGTGTCGTTCACTACAGCTTTCTTAAATCTGGCCAGACGTTTACGGCAGATGTCTATTGTCAGCAACTGCAAACCATGATGGAAAAGCTAGCTGCTAAACAACCGAGGCTGGTTAATCGCTCTAGGCCACTGCTGCTTCATGATAACGCTAGACCACACACTGCACAACAGACGGCTACCAAATAGAGGAGCTTCAATTGGAATGTCTAAGACATTCACCGTACTCTCCGGACCTTGCCCCAACAGATTACCATTTTTTTCGAAATTTGGATAACTTCTTGCAAAGGAAAAAATTCAACTCCGATGGGGCAGTCCAAACCGCCTTCAAAGATTTTATTGATTCCCGTCCGAATGGTATTTTTAGTAAAGGGATCGATGAACTACCTATGAGATGGCAAAAGTGCATAGATAGCAATGGTACATACTTTGATTAAATAAATATATTATAATAAAAAAAAATCGGCTTTATGTTCCTTTCATACTAAACTCCAATTTCATATGTAAGGACCTAATATATAGACTTATGATTATTTATTTAATATGTATTAATTTAAATGATTTTTTTTGTTGATTTTCAATTTAAATTACTTTTACGATAGTTTAAAGTTTTATAGAAAATAAGTCAGAAATAATGTTTACTTACCTAATCTCCATTATATACATAAAAAATTAAAATAAATAAAAAAATGCGATAGATATTTTTAAACATTGTTACTTGAATATTTCATTCACTATTTAGGTAGGAGCTACCTGTATAGTATTGTGGACTAGCCCTGTTACACCTGTATATTTGATATAAATATTTGAGCATGCAAGACGGACTCTTCGGAAATCAACCTAAATAAAAAAATTTACTGCCACAAAGACGCGGGTATACATTTTTTGACTTGGTCGACCTGGGAGCCTACGTGCCTATTATGTCGTGCGGATATTGTGAACTTCGTTCATCTTGTAGTCGCTTGTTGTACTATAGGTACTTTATATTGTATAATGTATTAATATTTTACTGTAAAATTTAACTGTACTAACCACCCTGCCCTAATCTGCCCCTGTCTTTAAATTAAAAATAAAATAAAATAAAAAATTAAATATTACACCGTTGACTACCCGAGAGCCGCAAAATGTTCTTAAATTTTCTTATGTGGTATTTTAATGTACTTCGTAATAGGCATGATGAAAGCTTTTGAAATAACCTTTTATAATATAGGTTCAAGTCTACTATTTCCGAAAATAATATTATTTGAGTAATAAACTAAGTTTTTACGCAAATATTTGCATTTTCATCTAACTATTTATAATTTCGCGCAAAAATGCCCAAAACTGTCATGGCGTCTACGTGACATCAAGCCAAAGTAAACATTGCATTGTGTCTATGAAAACAGTTCAAAGACACGATGATGAGTGCTAAGGCATTATATCATCCGCTCTGATCGGTCATTCGCTCTGACTGGTGTTTCAGTTAAAATGGCGGATCGTACAATTTTATACTTTTATTTTATTGAAAATCTTATTAATCTCAATGTGTATATTGAAACTATCATTTTTTAGAATCCTTTCAAAATATTTTCTTCTCTTAAATCACTTATTCCTTAAAACTGTCATTCTGTTTATAAAGCATACCCTATTTTTATCACTATATTTTTAATAATTAAATAAAACACGATTTGGTACACACCACTAAATATTTATTTTCTTTATTCAAGATGAATAAACACCTCTACAAGTTTCGGGAACGAAGTTCCCTTCCTCAGGAGGATACAATGTATACTAAAATTAAATGATCATTATATAGTTAACTAGTGGGGTGGAGAGTAAGCGGAGTAAATAGAAGGGGGTGAGGGGTGTTGTTAGGGAATAATTAAAGGATGTCAACTTTGGTTTTTTTTTATTTATAATTGGAAAAATGTTAATTATGGGGTTGTTTGGGAATTGAATTTGACTGTTTGAATATTACTGAGGTTAATATTTTTTCTTATTTCTAAAATTTCAAACTATCTAATTGTGTATTATTTTTGTTATTTTGTAAAATTTTAAGACCTAAATTGATGTCGAAAGTATGGTCGTATTCCAGCAAATGGTTTGCAAATTCCGAATATCCATTGCTATTTAAACATCTTAAGTGTTCCTTAATTCTTTAAATTTTTACTATATTTTTAAACTTTAAACTTTACTATATTTTTAACGGAGTTTCGTAATAATAACTCGGATAAAGCATATTTTCTATTTTTAAAAGTTGTGTTTTATTGAAATAGCAAAACATTAAATGACTGGGCAAGAATAATATACAGAGTTGCATTCCTGCAACGTGCAACCCTCTCCACCACTCCGCTGCCTTTGTGAAACATCATTCGCGAGAAGAATTCCAACTTATAATTAACACAATCTCAGTCGAGCCATCCCCTCGTTATCCGGCCTACTAGCGAAGGTTGGAGAACAATGTAACGAATATAATCCCCCGTGTTACGGAACACCCTCGCATACTGCAGCCTCGTTAGCCGGATCCGGTTGCACACCATCCCTTAACACAAACTAAATATAGTACCTACCTTAAATAAGGATTCGTATAAATAGAAACGCAATTACTATTCACTGATATATTTACTCAGATTAGTAGTGTTTAATGTATTTTGAACTTTAAATTCTAAGTTATAAAGTAGAAAAATAAAAAATTTCCATCCTGAGATAAAAAAATTCCTTCTTCAACATTTATATATGTATTTAAAATGCTGCAACAGGCTGCGAGGCCTAATTACTGTAGCGAACGAAACAAATCACAAAACACACAGGCTCACGAAAATCACATAGATGTGTTGTAATCTCACCAGGAATCGAACCCGGAAACTCCGATATGAGAAGCCAGTGTCATGCCCACTCAACCACAGCCGCCGTTTACGTGTATTGGGTTGAAGCAAAAAAGACTTATTTATTATATTGTGTAAATGTATCTTTGCATATTCTATTTAGCTTTGTCCTAGTGATTGAACTATATAGAGCTCTGAAATTACTGTAAAAAGAAGTCATTTACATCAATGTTCACATTATGAGTTAAAGTGTGTAAGTGTAAACAATGCGACTTTGATAATCAAAAATATATATCACGCGTAGGTAAGGTTAGGTTAGGTTATCACGTGTAGATTAGTAATATAATTTAAGTCCGACTAATCCCAAAGCAGTTTTCGAAGTTCTATGGTTTTTACAATAACTATGGCGTCTCATCCCATAAATACATAACCACCAATCTAGGTCACACACACACACACACAAACCTGACAAGTCTGCTGCGTAGATATAACTAAGGCACAGCAGTGTACACGAGCCATCGACACAGGTCGATCCCGGAGCATCGTCAGCACATGCAAACAGCCAGACTTCAAGAGAGTTCTTTGTTCCCAAAACGTATAAAAAAATCAATAGAATCATGAATCGGAAAACCTAAGAACATTCAACGAAATCCACAATTAACGCATATCCTTGACAAAATACCAGGGACATTGTTTTGAAAATGCCATTGAACCATGGTATAAGGTATCTTTATCGCAAAGAAATGGTTTCAAATTAAAATAACTGATTTTTCACATGAAGCAAACACATTGTGGTGAGACATAATAAATTTTTAAATGCAATAACTATTTGTATAACTTTATTGAGTTTACACCAACTAGTTTCAACTCACAGCTGAGTCTTCATGAGGGTTAAGTGTTAATAGTTAAAACTGAACCCTGATGAAGACTCAGCTGTGAGTTGAAACTAGTTGGTGTAAACTCAATAAAGTGGTGTTATACAAATAGATATTTTATTTAAAGATAAAATAACTGATTTTTACTACCATATTTTCATCACCATGATGATGATACATAAGCTTGTAGAGTGATAGAAGAAAAAACTTGCAGATAAAGTCGATTTATTAACGAGGCTGATATAGCGTAATGGTAACGCACCTTTCCAGATACGGGATCCGAGTTCGTGTCCCGGTAGCAGCCAAATATTTTTTCGTTGATTTGATTTTTCTGTAAGTCTTTCTAATTGATTTTAATTTTGGTTAGAAAAAAATATTTACTTTCAAAATATATTTCAATAAACTATTATATTTCTAACTAATCACTCACATATATTTCATATATGTGAGTGATTAGTTAGAGCAATTATTTGTCATACGTACTCAGCAATTATTTGTCATACGTACTCAGCAATTATTTGTCATACGTACTCAATACTTCATGTATTATTATGCCACTAGAAACGACAACAGTTTTACATTTAGTATAAAAGCGTTAATCTTAAAAGTAAGGCTTTATGTCAAATGGCTTCAATATTGACAAGTTTAATCTTACTACATAATAGATATCATTACAAATTTAATGTCGAATTATGGAGGTATTTCATTAATGTGTTGAAAGTTAGAAGCCATATAAAAAGGTGCTAAATGAAACTTGTACCTCTTTTATCTAACCTTACAGTGGTTTCCGAAGCCGCGTAAAACTGATCTCATTGGTTTTCTGGTGAGGGTTTTTTCTGTTAGAATTGAATCTCTGATGAACAAAATAGTAAGTGGATGCAATCTATGCCATTTATTTTATCTCTCGAGACAATTATTTTCCTCCGCGAGTTTTTATTCATAAATTCACAATTATTTATTCTGAAAATCGAATTTTAATCATACCGTTAATTAACCAAAATCAATGATAACAACATTCATAAACAAAATAAAAATTTAAAATATATATAATGATTACTTATTAAATAACGCAGAATATTTTTTGTGAAAAAAAATAACGATCCACACGATACCGGAATTTAATTGGTTTGAATCGGTTAATTTTTCACTTTCTTGGATGATTTAACTGCACCAACCACACAACCAAGAAATTATGTGGTTAATGACAAGTCATTACACCATTATGGTTGTCCAAGTATTCCAAATTTTTAATAAATAAAATAAAACAAGCACAAATATGCATCAACATGGTGGTCATTTGACAGATATCATTTTTTCAACTTAATGTCAAATTCAAATAAACTTTTCGTGAAAACAGAGCCCTCTCTTTTCCTTTCTAAAAAAATGGAAGCCAATTCACATTAACATTACTTTTGCCCCACCTAGTAGGTATATTTAGTTCCAATGCAACTTCCCAAGAGAAATTATATAATTAATAATTCCAGTAGTTTGAAACGACATAGATAGATTGTACATTTGTTGAAATGTAATTCTTATTTATTTATATTTGTGGATTGCACCTCTGGGCAGCACATATGGAGGAGGGGGGGGTAGCACAGACTGCACTGACGTTTCGGGGTGGAAAACATTAACATTGAGGTTTACCCTCGTTACTTCTCAAGAAAGAAAATGGAATTACATGTTTTCTTTCACTTTAATTTCTTCAGCTACAATTCATCTAAATTTAAATGATTATCTTGAATCACCCGCTTCGTTCGCTGGAAACTCTCAACGTATCTTATACATTCTTGGATGTTTTCCGTATAAATCATATCTGGAGCCTTCTGTGTCTGACAGCTCAAATGCCTCAAATATTACAGACAATCAAGTTTGCTCTAAAATAAAATGCATAAAATCTAAAAAATCTAAAATAAAATGCAGAAAATCTACTTACAGAATTGCCCATTTTGACGGCAAACAGTTTTCATGAAATGTAGAAAGATATTGCAACAACGCAAGAACAAAGAACAACGCAAGAAAAGCAGATCTCACTCAAACTTAATAATTCGTTTTCTATGCGTCTGTCTGCCTCTCCCGGTAACTTCGAGTAACGTCCGTAATTTCGTTGTTAAACGGCCGGAGATAGGGCTTGAACCCCGGGCCACACAACCCGAACCGGCCGTTTCTCGTATGTTGCTACGGCTGCCTCTCCGTGGAACGCCAAAAAGATGCTATAAATATATACTAAGGCTTAGCAAAAAGACGCGGATAAATGTTTCGTCATTTTTGACGGGTTGCAGCTATCTCATATATATAAGTAAAAGTATGTGACATAAAGAAACTGAACTGTTGATTTATGCAGATATAATTTTGTAACAATAATAATTCATTTTAATAAATACAAAAAAAAATTTGACGTAGAGCATTGTTGATCATTACAGTAAAATAAATGTAATTTAGAGAGAAATTGATAAACATTGATAAGGAGTATAATAACCTACGTATGTACCTATATGTAAATAATTTTAGTATGGTGTTATTTATTTTTAAATAAATGCAGGCTAAAAAACCTATAAATTTATTCATCTTGTATATATATTTAATTGCTGTTAAGAATCCTTAAAACAAATTAAACGAATTTTTTAATGAAAACAATCAAATGTAATGCCTTTAGCCGTCCGTATACACTTTCTACATCTGTTGAATCAATTATATTTGATTTAGATCATTTAACTAAATATCTTACCATCACGCTCTTTTCCGAGAGAGTAGGCAGAGAAGAAGGAGCTCTTCTATCCTGACATACAACTCTCGCCTTAACCACATTCATACATCTTCGCATGCAAGCTCGCCAATTGTTGACGGTCTTAATATCTAGGACCGTCTACTAGTATCAATAACCCAATCACGCTAAGTTTTTCAGTATTCAATTAATAATTTTCTATACTAGAATAAGCTTTACATTCATTCCTAATTTGTTCATTCTTTACTCTATTATAAATGGATATATTTTTATACGAAGCACAGATTGAAATCCAATAACTAATTATTTGAATACGTTTTGGGTTCGTCTTTAAATAAAATGTTCCTTCTCGAATAAAAAACAAAACTATAACACAAATGGGCGACATATTTTTCAAGTGGCCTTTTAATAATTTCCAAACGCGAGTTTTTGTCTTGGCTGAAAAATGCCGGCAAAGATAAAAAAATCTTTTTATGCATTTGGGCAAACCCAACCCGAAATTTGGAGTCGATTTACACAATTTGTAATTCTCTCGAGGGTGTATTTCGGAGTAGGTGAAGGCCGCAAAATAAACCTAATATTAACTCCATTTCAGCTTTTATAAAGACGTTTTATATCGTATTGATTTTTAACAACAGATTTTTACGTAAGTTGTCAATTCCGTTGTGTTGTAGTGTTTTTTCTACGCATACTTATAAAGACGAAGATTGAAATTTGAGGTTCGAAGCTTTAGCAAGCGCGGTATTGTTTTGCAACATGTAAGCAAGCCTCAACATGGCATTACGCCTGAAAACATTTAGTATATACCAAGCGTTAAATATTCTGCTAAGAGAAACCACTGAATTTCAAGCTAGTAGTTGCAATTAGTAATTAGTAAATATGAGGATAGTTAAATAGATGAGAAGGACGCAGAGATGAGGAAGACTGATAATTAAAGATGATTTTCTAAGAATATTGTGAGTATGTTCAAATTTTTCAGAACAGTGCTGGATTATCACAGGGACATCATTAATCAATCAATGTTTATTAAAGATGTCTCACAGAGACGAAACTGTATGTTTATGGAAAATTAGGTGCAGAAAGCTTTGGTACAGGCCGCGTGGAGGATGGTTGCAACTCATATGTGAAACGTGGCGCACAATTTAAATATATATACAACTTCCAAAAATTAGTAGACATGGTATCATCATGGTATCTATCATGGGTGGAAATGGCGAACGTTACATTGTGTAAAGTGATCACTTAAGTCAGCCGTACGATAGGTCGTAAGCCCTGTGTACACCCAAAAGACTTATTTACCTACTTTCCCATAAAAATTCAGTTTCGTCTCTGTGAGACATCTATAATGTACATTGATTGAATAAGTTCAAAATAAACAATATAGAGAATCGTAGGGGCCATCCAATAGACAAGACACATTATTAAATACAACTTATGAGATGTAATTGAGGAAAGATAAACAAAGAAGAAAGCTACCTAAATAAAAATACATCCACCAAAAATAATCAAAGCGAAAACAGATTCTGCAACATGAAAGACTTTCGCCATGTTATTCAGTAGTCGATGGTTCTAATCCTTTTCCAGAAGACCAGCAAACTATTTCCAGGAGACAATTCCTATTTTTATTTAACTAGAGAAAAGAAAGAAGAAGACGAAAACAAATTTAAAAAATGCTGTTGCCAGATAATGACAGCCCTGAATCATCTGCTATAGCAGAAATCTACACTACCAAAGGTCATCGTTCCGGCGGGGCTTTGACCTGCCCAAATTCCAACATTTGATCACCGTTAGTAAGCTGACTTGTTGTCCTGTTGTCTCATCAGATGTCGTCCCGCCGCCATTTTGATTTTCCACCCCGTACCATGCGACTTGGAGTTCAACTTGTCCACATAGTTATGCATTTGAATTTCACAAAGCAAACTGGATCTTAAGACGTCTCTTGATAATTTGAGAATTATTATTATGGTATCGGTGAGTGGCCATGTTTCACATGAGAAAAACAGATTAGAGATGGATCTACGGAACTGTTCACTGTTGAAACGGAAGGCTTGCTTCTTAAGATGTCGTAGTATGTGTGATTTCATCTTTAGGTTCCCGAATCTTACCGAGTAATTTATTGTCTTTGGTAAATTTGATAATTTTGCCAAGATAGACATACTAAAGGGTGTATTTAATCTGCTTTCTGCCAAATATAATCGGTGAAGGTTTTCCTAGTTTGTCATAACTTTAAACTCATCAATTTTCCTTTTTTGGAACGGAGTTTAGCGAAGATGATTGATTAAACATCAAAGCCGCTTTTAAGATTTGAATTCTGAAGCACCTCTTGCAGAATAACTAGATTGCCTTATATTTTTTAATCGATACTTGCTGAAAATAATTTTTTATTTTATTTTATTGTCACTAGAAGAAGGAATCAGAAAGAACTGCACATAATCGATGATTTTACAGCACTCCACACCTTTTACACCAAATTTAAAATCAATAAAAGGATCTGGGATGATTCAATAGATTTTGGAAGATCGAGAAAAAGACATGAACAAGAGTCTCTATAAATACGGGGCACCACGCTGCGCAATAAGAGTTGTTGTGACGTTTCTGCGAAAATACAGATAAAAGCGAATCAAGTTGACCAAGCAAAAGATATTTGGCGCGAGTGGGTACTTACGTGCGAAACGGAGCGGAACTACCTAGCGATAGATAAAAGTGCAGCGAAGATTCTGTAAGGAAGATGTGCATTATTTTCAGCCTGTATGAAATATTCTAGAAACATTTAGTGTGAATATAATTAGAATGGTGCTCAAATTAAATTCGTTTCCAGTGACGTAATAAATAAAAGTTTAAATTGTCTTTAGTGCTTCAATTGCCTCTCACAGCCGCGATTCCGTGACAGTATGTATGATCGCTACCCTTGCATACAATTTTCATTTTTCTTGGTACTTCTTCATCGACAGTGTTTTAATATTTACTAATACTTTTGTATCTTTACGTACGTTGTGAAATGTTGTATAATGCAAAATTCTATTATCTGTTTTCCTCCTCCATGCTTTATTTTAAAGCTCTTTTATGTTTGAAAATTGAAACAATCTCTATATTATATATCTTACGGGAAGGTATCACGAAATATTGATAAGTATATTAATTACATTATCATTAAATATCATACTTTCAAGTGTAAATATGAAATTTTTCAATAAATAAGTATAAACTAATATGCATATTTTATAAAAATATTACCTGTTTTAAAGCGTATTCCATCCCAACATTCATTAGGCCACGTTCACATGAACCGCGCGGTGAGAGCGTTCACATGACAGCATTGTGCGCGAGCCAGTCCGGCGTCAACATTGTTAGAGAATGGATGTGGAGGAGGCAATTTGCTTACGGATTTTATACCGAAAACTGAAACGTCGCAGAAGAAGACAAAGAAGATACTGGGTGCATCCTATTTTAAGTCAAAGACTTTCTTCAAGCCTGTTTTTTACTTTATATCCCGACCTGAGACTACACGAAGAGAAATTTTTTAACTATTTCAGGATGTCGGTTACATCCTTTGATTTTTTATATGATTGCGTTGAAAACGATTTAAAACATAGTGATCATGCTATAAGGTATTGCATCAAGGTATCGCCAAGATCTTCTTTTTATTATTTTATTCGAATAGTCCTTCGAACTAAGATTCCAAATGGCATCTCTTTTTTTAATTTCATCGATAAGCAAATTGATAGATACATCTTCGCTACTCATTTTCTTCGATCTATGCGTCTGTCCGTCTCAAACCGCGCGGATCAACTGAACGGGTCGATACAGGTTTGTAGGATCTTGATCCGCGCGGATGAAGATCTTGCGCGCGGGTAGAAGCGGTGCCGCGCGGCACCGCGCGCTACCGCGCGTTAATGTAGACGGTAAACTCTATTTATTAAGATCTTGTACCGCGCGGTGAGTAGTTCCGCGCGGTACCGCGCGGTCATGTGAACGTAGCTTTATTGTATCCCTCCCTTCATACAGTGTTACAATTTAATGCAATTAAAAATGTAATCCTCTACCAAAGGAATTGGTAAAAAGTTACTGTACATAATATTTATTGCGTCGAGCCCCAGTGGCCACGTCCGCTGATAAATTTATAAAATAGTCGATCTTGATTATTTTTTCTTGCTCCTAAGAACTGCCACACTTGCTTGAGATTATGTGGCGTACATCTGTAAACACGTTCTATGTCGCAAATGACAGATGACATGACAGCGGTCAATTAAAAAAAATATTTTTGTCGTCTCTCTGTTGTCTCTGAAAAAACCTTATTAATTTTGTAATTGAATTTGGTAATTGAACCAGATAAAATGGCCAGATACGGAAACATTTTCCTTTTAATGAGTTCCACATTAATAATTCTCAGAAAAAATCTCCACGAAAGTCACTAGCTCAATTTTTACCTTTTGAATCACATTTAGAAAAATGTGAACGAATTTTTAACGATTTTATAAGATTGTTATGTAAAGTATGTATCAGAAGGATAAGGACTTCAGGGCAGATATTAGATGTAATAATACAGAAGGACTGTCTCCATAGTTCAAACCAATCCAGATAATCGGGAATCAGGTTGGCTTTACAGTGACAAATAAAGGAATAAGAAAATTGTATTTTTTTAATTTTTTTATTATTTATTAATTAACGCCCTATAGGGCTTTTACAACAGATAGGTAAAGTGTACATTAACAGAATATATAGTTTAAAGAAAAAAAAAATAACATGTAAACATAATAATGACATAAAGAGGAAAAAAATTACTTAAAATACAGATACAAATATATAAAGATAAATATAAAGTAAAAAGCAAGTATATAAAAAGCAGAAGCATAAGAAAAACAGTGAAAAGACATAGCACAAGCTTTGAAAGTCATATTATAATAAAAAATATACATACAAATACAAATCAATTATTTAAGTCCAATTCGACAAATATTAGTAGTCTTTCAATACACCTTTTAATATATGTTTGAATAATATACAGTTATTGGCAAAGACGTCCAGTTGCTCGTATCTGTTTGCTAGTCTAGGAAGCCTTATTCAGTGGGGAATTAAAGATATAGTTAGTAGCTGCAGTTTCCACGGCAAAACCTGCATGACTTCTAGTTATGCTAGATGGAACACGCAAGCAGATACCTTCTAGTAGTTGAGAACAGACGATAATACCATTTATTAGTTTGTGTAAAAGCATGCGTAAAAAAGGCTTTTTTTTTCTTCCGGCACTGTCCCAACTCATTGCCTAGGTAGGCTGTTGGGGTCGGCTCTTCGCATTCCCAGACTGCATGTTCTTCGTGTCTGGGTGTCGCTTTCATCTAAGCCGTTTTATTTGACTGAATGTATTTTATCCACCGATGGTCAGACGTAGAACCAGAGTAAACCAACTAGCTAGGGCTGACATATTGACAATTAATGGCCAGTTATCGGAATAAACTAATCACCCTGGATTCCCATTAGATATGGTGTATGCGACTAGTACCCAAATACGTTGAGTAGGCAACACCCATCACATGTGAGACACACGCTCACTGCTTCTCACTTTTGCCATACTTTTGAGATCTCCTGACGGATTGGTTAGCACAACTTCACCCTCAAGTACGTTATGCAAAACTATTACTGTTTCCATGAGAGAAGACTGCATAGATTGATTTATTCTATGCGTAATTTCATAGTACAGTAAATATTCGATTTTAAATTAATCAATTTAGGTAGCGAAGTCCTGTGGAAAATGTTGCTGCCAGAGTCAACGTAATGCCCGGCCAGTACGTCATGGTGCTAGTTTGTTTGGCGTTGTATAATATAGATGTCACATGTTTCCTGCTCACTATATTTATTTAATTTGTATGATGTTAATTCACATTTAGCATTTATTAAGTTATAACCATTCTGTTTTGTGAATCATTTATGTGTATTTGACTCTCAATAACGCTAGTTATTTGTAGCACATAAAATATCAATTCAGAAGCAATCGAATGTCACAAAATTCGGTACTTAACAAATTATTATTTCGGTGGTAAGGAAGGGGTATATTGTAGAACTTCATAATCATACATAAGAAAATAAGACGTTTTTTAGTTCTACTTATTCAATTTTTGTGTGAAGATCCTGTTAGTCACACACTGACGAGTCTGGCAGGCAACTTCGCAGCCAACTTGATAGCAGGAGATAGTAGTAGTTATTTCCACCACCCGATTTTGTAACATACACGCTTGTAGGGATGCGCTTAAAAATGCATTAATTTTTATTTTATTAATTATATATTTAAAAAATATTTAGTGTGTGTTGTGCCTGGTAGGTAGTGGGTAGAGGGGATCCTAATCAAATCGAGCGGACTGTATTTAATGTCGAAATGATGTTCAATTAATATTATAAAGCATTTTATTGTATTTCAATATAAATCGTTCTCCTGGTCACGGTCAGCACTGTGATGATTCAGTAAGATAGAGGGGTCTTCCAAATTATTAAGGTTTTCTAGATGTTCAAAAGATTAATTCAGTATTAGGATATACTATAAAACGTAGCAGGATAATTTCCGCGAGTTGAAATTTAATTTTAGCTATTATGTTCCATTGATTTGCCAACTCCTGGCCGCGGCTAACAATGTGATGAATCCAAGTGGGGTGACCCGTCAAAAATACGTCGTGGTAAATAATATTAAATAATATAAATTTCATTGCAATAAATAAAGTCATTTGCTATATGATGTTAGCGAAAATAGTTGTATGGCGCGGGTGGCAACGGCTGAGGTCGACAGATACGCTGTAACTATAAAAGGATCGCGGAATAAAATATTCTCTTCTATGAAATATAAAATAATGTATTCTATACAATATTAATGCTCTGCCAGTGCTAACTATACATTTAACTAAAATTATATTATTAACTGGAAATAATTATTCTGTGAAAATTGCGCTTTTGAATGCAATATTAACTAAAAATATTAACTAACATCTTGGGTTCGCATACTATATTGAAAATACCTAATGCCCTTTGCATTTACTAAGTATATTACCTAAATAGCCACAGCTATACCATCCTGTCCGTCAGGGACGAAACATAAAACATAGTTATATTTCTAAAAGTGCTACCTCTTACGCGACAAAAATACCTATTACAGTCGGGCTATGAATATGAACTATCTCCGCCTCATAATGGCGCCTGGCACCAATACTAAAACCCTTGCTAGAAATAATAAATGCGACTAAATCTCAGTAAATACAATATATACTATTCGTAATACGTCGTTGAATTGGCACATGATTCGTCTAATGGATGAAGGACCCCGTTGTGTATCGTAATAACTTCAAATTCTTTTATAGGAGCAGTGTGGAAACAATTGCATAATATTACGTAATAAAAACATCTAACGAACCTAATAATCTATACATTTATGTTACAATAAAATACGTTCACCAGAAGAATTCGTGTATTAGAAATAAAACATTTCCGTTTGGGGACAAACCAGTAGAATTGTTCGAACGGCGAAAAGGGAATAATTCACACATATTAAATAACACTGAAATTAATAATTATAAACACTTTGTATTAGCAAATCCTTACCTTGAATGGTTTCGTCCTAGACGTGCATGAACCTGTTCATATTAATTCCTTGAGAAAATAATACATATATTTGCTATTTACGAAATACGACAATTTTGAAGCGAAACTTCTTTATAAATAAGTAGATAAGGTCTCGGGGATGTTTTGTTCGAAAGGATTCTACAACAGCCCGTGAGTTTGTATGAAATAATAGTTTCTTTGAATGCTAAATTTTGGTTTTTTAAACCCTCAGCATCTCTGCCGAGGGGGGTTGAGGCTCCGCGCCCGCCTAAACCCGGTGACCAACTTCATAAGTGACTAAATGGCCCCCCTTGTTCCTCCGGAACTTACTGCATCCCGAGACTCTATCTCTTCTTTACGAGATGTGATCCTGTGACGCCCTTCTTTTAGGCTTATAATTGAGAAGGCCGTACTCTTTTGGTACGAGTTTCTGATGATGTGTGTTGTCTTGAGGCGCCTTTCTTTTAGGCCGGTGTTTGAAGAATCATGTACTCTTTTGGTACGAATTGATGACGACATTAGCCTCCTTTGCGGGCATAGTCAGCGATGTTACAAATTATTGTGCAATCTCATTATGCCTTTTCAGAATGGCGTCCCACGATTCTGCATCTTGCAACATTTACTTTGGTCAAATGTTAGGGTGTTAGTAACATATTTATAATATCCCAGCTACTCTATATGAGTGAATGATTTTTGTACTGCATCTGGCTCTGTCTTTTTACAGAGGATGAAATAGAAGTTAACGTTTTCTATTGAGATTTCATAGCATTCAGGCATGAAAATCCTTCCAAAGTCAGAGAATTCACGACGTTGGTTTACGCTGTTTTTGAGCAGGATGAGGCGCGAAGGTCGAGTCTAGTGGCCACTCCGATCAACAAGGGAGGTCCCGCTTTTAAGAGTACCTCACAGGGGCTTGCGCGGATTCCAGGCTTATGACACGAGCGTCATCCACAACCTCACCTAGCTCAACGTTCATAAACCAGAAAACTCCAATTTCAGTTAGATCTTCCCATTCTGTCCTTTACTTGTCGTTCTGAAGCTACTTGTTAAGCCGGATATACCGAGGTACTCAAATCATAAAGACTTAGCTGAAGACCGGATTGCGCAATACTTATGCAACACAATTATTATAAGGCTACTAAGCGTTTCTTATAGAATTACGTGTATTCAATTATTAGTAAAAATAGTATGAAAATCCCCATACTTTAAAATATATTCGTTCGGAAGAATTTCTCGTACGATTTGGATTGATATCTGGTTATGCAATACATAACGCGTCGACAATTATTATGAATCTATTAAGCACTGCTTATAGAGCTCCGTAAAATCAATTGTTAATACAAATGGTATGAAAATCCCCATGCATCAAAATATATTCGTTTGGGAGATATTCCCGTACGAATTGAGCCAAGATCACACAAGAAATCGTGATATTAATTATACATTATTGCTCCGATTTTAAATCTTCCCAAAATAAATACATTTCAATAGTGAAAATAATTAATCGATAGATAATATAAATGTGTTCCTTAGCTGTTACACAGTGGCGGTATGATCCTCTCTGGTACTGATGAATGGTAGATTCCTCCATACGTCCGGGCAGCAACTCCGTCCGCAAATGATGTTCTGGAACTCAGGGCTCCGTCGGTAGTCTGTCGGGCAGCGCTCCCGCTCGCAAGTCTGGTCTCGAACTGAAGGGGGCTGAGTATATCGTGTTCGCTCCTTTTATAGTAACGATTGCACCATATCCCCGAAATCCACGCTAGTGCAGTGACTCATCCTATGCGCGATGACCTCACCGCCGGCGCTCGCCATTGGCCGGATTCAGTCATCAGGACGGTCGCCTCCGGCTCAACCCGTCGAAGGCAAAGCGCGCCTGTGATTGGTCCGTTTCGTTAAAATAACAGTAAAGCACCCGCTACACGCGAGACTTGCTGTTCCGATTCATAAATAATAAAGGCTCGTTCGCACCTACTCACAAGGTCGAGTCTATTAGGATTGGCAAACGATATTAATTTAACACAGAATTATATCTATGGTATAATAAAGATCTAAGAAATATTACTTGTATAGCTGAATATTCAATATTTTGTTAGCCTCTTGTAATACATAGAATCTTAAGAAGAAATATATCAGGCTTTTACTTTTAAACGATTCCAAACAGAAGAAATATATTTTTGATGTCCATACTTGACTTTTTTGAATATTATTATTTTAAGATTTTCTAAATTTATTAAATCTATCTCTATGTCGACCGTCACAAGTGGTAATTTGAACCTTTGGCGTATCATTAAATGCTAACTCATATCATAAAAAATATAAAAAGTTTGTACAAAAAAAAAAATCTATATTTATATAATTTTATCATATCAACCTGTTTCAGGAGCTAAGCTCCCTTCTTCAGGACAAGTAATGTACTAAAACTAATTTGACAATATGGAACAATTAACAAAGGGGTGTGGACACAAAGTAATTAAAAGGCAGTAGACAATAATGTGGTAAGAGGTTTCATTTAAAAAGTACTAATTAATAAAATTATTTGTAGTATAAACAAAGTTTTTAAGTTTTTATTTATGTATAAAATGATGCCACAAAGTGATTTAATAAAATATAAAGTTTATATATAAAAATATGATCAACAATTTCATCATCAAATCAAGGGCGGCTCTCGTAGCCCAGTAGGCATGACACTGACTTTCACATCGAAGATTCCAGGTTCGATTCCCGGTGAGGCCACAATTAATCTATGTAATTTACTCAAGCCAAAATGTATTGTGATGTGTTTCGCTTCTGTAATTGGGCCTCTTGGCCTATTAAAGTGTAAAATTTAAAAAAAAAAAAAATGTTATCTTTTCATCTCATAATGGCCGCCGGTCCAGTCGCTCACTGCTTTGCCGACTCATCCCAACGGCTCGTTCGGGTCGCAAATCGCTATGAGGACGTGCTCGCTGCTCTTGGATACAAGATAATGCCAGAATTAACAGGATCAGGATAATCAGGTATAAGAAAATATATTTTAGACAAGTTGCGCCAACAGATACACTAAGCTAAATCTAGTCCTATAAAATAAGATTCGTGTAGCTAATCACGAATGGAATAGGATGATGAACATGAATCAGGATGAAAACACACGTGAACTGTAAAAGAAAAGCCAGTGATATGAGTCGAAAAAACCCAAATCAAGTGCTATTGGTAGGGGAATCATAATACTTAGAAATGCGAATTCGTAGAAAAAGATTAACAGATCACCTCATTGGTTGATTTTTTATTTATTTTATATTTAACAGAGGATTTGCGAAGGCAAGTTATACCGCCTGACGTGAGCCTTGAACAGTGGTAATTTAGCAAGTCAATGTTTATTCAATGTTACAAATGTATAGAATGTTTACAGTGTTTACAAAATTAATTAAGCTTTTTTCATTGTTGGTGAGAGTCTTGGCAGCAAGTAAACACTAAATTAATTTGATGCCCTGCCTGCTACACTAGTAATCTGTATTATAGCAGACAGTGCACTTCCAGTAGTATATTGTTCAACAATAGTGCTCTTCCAGTAGTATATTGTTCAAGAATATTATTATTTATACAACATTTGTGAATCAATCTTATTGCCAATAAAAAATAAGTAATAGTAATAATTAAATATTTACAATTTAATAGTGGTGTTAATTCTATTATAGACAAAGAAAAAAAATGATCTGAATAGGTTATTTAATAAAATAAAATAAAATAAAATAATTAAAAGTATTTAAAAAGATGAAATTAAATGTTCTTATAGGATTATTATTTTTCAAATTTAGGTTATATCGTGGCTTTTAATAGGTTTTGGGCATGCTTCCTTCCCCTTTCATGCAGCCAGAGTTTCATTTTTGAAGAAAAATACGCGAGACTATGGCTACAAGTTTTTAATTTAACGTTTAGAATATTGAATATTTTTGGAGCTTGGAAGAGGTTAAATCTTTGTGAAAAGCAATACAGTGTATTGAATCGAAGCGAAGAAGAACCGTTATAATTCCAGATTTTCAAATCCAAATTCAAACACTCAAATGTCCGCCTCTCGGCGAGGGTTTGGGTCGGCCCTAGCAACAGGTACGCCGCCGATCGATCGGCGGGGGGGGCGCTGGAAGGGCGGACGGGAGGAAGGGCGGCAGCAGGCTGCGCTACACGAGTGAGGTCCCTGAGCGCCAGGGAAGTTATTTTCCCGCAGCCCGGCTGCATTTTGTATCCTGCTGGAACGGGTAAAATTGTTCCTTTTGTGTCTGGTATGAAACGTTTTTGAATTCGGCGTACAGGCAAACATTTACGTAATATGATAGATTAACCCTGCGAGGCGCACGTGTTTTGCGATTGATCTGAAAAAAAATTAACGTGCACTAAGCTTTATGGCAGGGGTTTGGTCATAAAGAACGGATAAAAAGGGAGAGAATAGTAAGAAAGATATCGCACCCCGAGTGCGAGACCTTTAAAAAAAACGTTTCTGAGATAAGAATGTCACATTTTTGTATATCTTTAGTTCTACTCCATACCAAAAGATTATCTATACGTGACTTTCCATTATTATTTTACAATGAAAAATGATACAGTTAACAATTTGGTTGATCCATCTGTTTGTCTATGGAGGGCTCTGAGAGATTAGCTAGATCTGATAGCTGTCAGATCTTGGAGAACCGCGAGCTTGGTAACTTGTTATATAGATTATTCAATAAATACGAACTACTGACCAATCAAAAAGTATTAATAATTGAACGAGAATACTCAACAGGCACATTTACATTTGTAACATGTTTCTTTAAATTGAGTGCAACAATATACGTTTGTTAAGTAGTTATATGAAGGTATTTTGGGAGAAAATGCCCACCGGTCAAAAGGTATCTTCTTGTAACGGCACGTGACATGTATTATGTAAGTGGTGCGTGGTACGTGTGAGATGATTTGGCGGAGGCAGGATGAGCGGATGGATACGGGGCGTAAATTATACTCACGATTAACTATGGTATTTTATTAGCAATAATTTACAGATGTGGCGTGGAGTATAGAAATATTACTTGCGATGGCTACGGCGGTCGGCGACAGAGTGTCCTATCGGCGACCGGAATATGGTTAGCCGCATCAAGCCCCTGCTTGGTTGTCGCGCGATGCGTGCGGCTAGAGTCGCGACGGCTCTGGACCACCATATACATTTTAAATTTTTGTTATAAAAAATGTAAAAACAATAAAAATACATTGTAAAAGTATCACTTCTAATGCTAACGCTACTATTTGAATTATGAAACCAATAAACTTCACATGGGATATATAAAAGCAAAGGCAGCAATACCCAAAACAAAAAATGTTTGCAGTCATCGAGGATTACTAATTTATAATGTGTTATATTCGAGATTTTACTGGAAACATAGTCTACAAATTTATAGGATATATTATTTTGGAAGGGATAGATACATAAAATCTAGTATTCAGTGTATTTTAAATTTGTAATCTACGGTGATTGAATTCAAAATATTTTTTAAATTTTTTGAATATTGCTGCCTTTTTTTTATACCCCACACATGATCTCTATGGTCTCAAATGACCCATGATCACTCTATCCTCTCAGCCTACCCTGATATTTTCAGTTAATTATAGGAATTTTTGGAAAAATCAAATAATTTGCTGCCTCTCAATCTGTAAAAGAATCATTATTTTTTATAAAATCTTGCAAACATTTTTAACGCGTTTAATGAAAAAATATTCCAAAAATGTTAATAATTTCAATGGAATGTTGATATTTCGTTAAAAATATTTTTGATATCTTTTCCAATTTATAATACGCATATTATTTTATAAAAAATATTTTACAATATGATTTATTTTGCTTTTGTTCAACCCTCTGTCTGGGTTCGACACTGACACAATATAGCTGTAGTAAATGAGTCGAATGGAATTTCTATGCGATCAAATTAACTTTAGTAAGCCAATACAATATTACGAATCCGAAATGCACTTTCATGTATGAGACTTTCATGTACAGAGTGTTTCTAAAATGCATAAATATGCAAAAGTTTTCTTGCATAAAAAGAGACTATGTTGGCTTAATTAGGTTCCACTATCAACGTATCTATAGACATCGAGACGATCACTTGTCTCGAGGTGTGTCAATTAACCACGCTTCCTCGTCACTGCTGGATATGGCCTCCAAAGAATCGCGTAATTCTATTTGTTTTAAGGCCGGTGCCACACTACGCGGATCTTCCGCGCGTCTTTTCCGTCGCGTAAAATCAGCAAAGCAAATGGCTCGATAGATTAGTGTTTGATAAGCGCATATTGTATAAAAAGAAACGTAGCGGCGTTGCGCGACCGAAGAGACGCGGTGGAAGATCCGTGTAGTGTGGGTTTGTGAGTTTGCGGAGGCCCGAAATTATTCTACCAATGCTATAAGTGCCTCTAATCCAGGAATTTCTTTACCTACCATCTATCATCACTTCATCATTATGACATACTTTTTCTATGATGAAAATTTGATACGAATCAAAACACTTATTTTCATAAATACTAATGAAGAGTCTAGTTTACTAATTTACCAAAGGATTTTTCATAGGAACACGACCACTGAATCATTGGGCGAGAGTTATTAACTCTGGACCGACAAGCTACCCTTTTGTTCTTTACTCATTTTATTTTGCGTGTTACTATAAAAATCCCTTATTGCACATTCACCGTCACTAATATTGGACTGAAAGTGCAATAAAAATACATAGTAATATTTTTTCTTAACTATCTCTCATTTCAACGTATTGAAGCACTTAAGAAACATCCTTTATTGTAAGCTTTTAGAGCCAGTGGTGTGAGCTGCTGTTTCTAATTTTAAATACGCAATATTCTATATCCCTGGATCAGTTATTTACGAATTTACATTATGTATCTTCAAAAGGACTTGAAAATAGATATCTGAAAATAGTAAGTTATTATTTAAATAAACTCTACATTAATAATCAATGAGTTAAAACAATTGTATTCAGTAATATAAACAAAAATAAAGGCAGATTTAAAGTGAACGCAGAACGAAAACTTTTTCAAATAGAGTAGAAAGAGGTTGCGATTAATAATCCTTATATAATATTTAATCATTAAACTACATAAGAAGCGGTTGCAAATCTCATATGAGAGCAATAGTTATGAAAATGTTATTTTACGTACAAAAATTATCAATTTCGGAAAATTATTCATTTTATTTCATCTTTAACACGATTCTTTTTACTCCCTTTATATTAACTCGTGGCGTCTGCTTGCTTGCCGTCAACAAAAACCTTGGATTTTTGACCCTTTTCCCGTGATCCAATCGAGCTGAAACTTGGCAAGTAGACTCGTGGCGACGATCAAGAAGTCTATCAAATTTTCGTTAAAAAAAAAAAATAATTATAGTATAATTTCGGATTTTTAGAAATTTTATTGGTTTTTTCAAATTGGAATCATGAGAAAAGTTTGATTACGGCGGCCCGATAACGTCGCGGAATATTTTCTAAATTTGAATCACTCCGTCGGTATGCATAATAGGTACTTCACTACGAATGTCGAAAATCTAAATTGACTGACAAATGTTTTTAGAATTTAATCTTTAAAGCATGAAGTGTCTTATGAAAGCTCAAAACAGCTGAAATTTTAGAAATATATTAAATTACTGTAAGTTTAGTGTTATGTTATATATTTTAATTCGTCTTTAATTGTTGTCATATTTTACAAAGAAAGGGAGTATAATAAAAACTTGATTTTTATGGGTTACTTTTTTACCATTTAATGCAGAAATATAGATAATATGACCGCAGTCATTAAAGCAAGTTTTTTTTTTAATTTATTTTTTCTTTTGTTTAATGAAAATATAAAAATAAGAGATATTAAAAAATATCTAAATTTTACTGTGAGCTTTAACAATTTATATTATTTTACCTGTTATTTTAAATATCTAATTAGTATATAATCATAGATAAAATAATGTTAAACTCCTCTTCGCCACCAGTGCCACAGTAAAATCGATTTTTCTTTCCTAAAATGACCAACTATACAAAAAAAGGATGTGTTCTAGCATAACACAACGAATGAAAATAACAACTTATTAGACATATCGTTAAAACGATTTAAATACTTGTAATTTACTGTTCCAATGAAGACGCGGCGCTCAACTGCGACGCCGCGCCGCCTGGCAATTGATTAAATTAGGAGGCTCGTTAAATAAACGCTATGTGCTGGCGTGTCGGGAAAGAAAACCAGCAACCCCCGAAAAAAGTAAGACGATATGAGTTAAACGATATGTGTCGATAAACGATATATCGTTTTCGGACGATAAATAAAAACAAAAATTCTCGTACTCGACATTTTAAGGACATTATAATTACTGGTAGTTAAATTGTACAGTGAAGCACCATAAAATGTACACCGTGTGTTCCGTAGGCATACCAGTACATTATACTCATATATTAAAAGGGTTTAGAATTCATTTAATGGATATTGTGCTCACAACACCATGAGTTTCTAGTAATTTGAAATAAAACCTAGCCTGAAAGAATGTGTGTTTTGTAATTTCCTCTTTATACAGGTACCCTTCTTATACAATAAAATAAAGGAATAGCCTGCTTGAAATTTCATATAAAATTGTTCTTTATCATTTCATAATTAATATTACCTACCCTAAATATTAACAAACTTAACATTTTATATAGGTAAGTTTATCTACCGATGCTAACTATTTTAAAAAATAATTATCACAAGTGAACTTATAAACAGTAAAAATTCATTTTTATAATATTTAGATAATCTTTTCTAACTGATTAATAAAAATTTGTTAAATAATATATGACTGCGGTGGTTTATGCATGTCGACAATATGAGGAAAAGCTGTTAAAGAAATTAATGCATTGATGCAATCAGATACAAATCTTATTTAATGGTTAACGCGAATCGGTTAAAATACCAACACTTAAATAAATTGCATAAAGCGAGTGTTGGAGATATCAATCGAGTATCAATCAATCATATTATACCATTACTTAATAACTATTTATCAGTTTCATTGATCTGCGAATAAAGTGTATTTTAAATAAATAAAAAATCAAGTACCAAGAGCATTTGCAAAAGACCAAGCATGATCAGATAATTCAGATATTGGTGACTGAACCTGTTAGATGTTTCAACAATAGACGAACTTGCAAAAAAACATGTATACTTATGATAAAAGAAAGTGAGTTGTTTCAGGACAGAAGAGTATGGCATTCTTTCATCTCTACTTACCCCTACAGAAAAACGGCGTCATTGTAAGTTATATAAAAAAATAATAGTATTAAAATAGTATTAATAACACCCTCTATATCTATATAACAGGTGATATTGTGAGGTTAAGGTAGGGATAAATTTTCCTTTTATTAAGGCTTATTAGCGTTAAAAAATATTGACCTACATTGTGTTTTTAGCGCATTCCGCGAGATATTGGAATATTGCAAAAAAAACAGACGATGAACATTTATAAAAAATTCCTTAGAAAACTAATAATAATAAGTACATGACATAATAAGTAAATATTTGATGGCATTACCAAATAGTGGAGTCTGTCAGCGCTTCAATCTGAAGAGTCTATCTCTGGCTTCTGACAAGTAAATCTAATAGAGATGATCAAGCAGTTCATTGAAAGTAAGAATTAACTAAAACAATCGCCTTAGTTTATATAATACAAGCTTTTCCATGTTTAAAAACACTGAGTCTTATTTTTACTTCCTTTCTTTTAACTCGTGGCGTCTGCTTGCTTGTTTTCTTGACCCTTTTCCCGTGATCCAATCGAGCTGAAACTTTGCAAGCAGACTCGTGGCGACGATCAAGAAGATCTATCAAATTTTCGTTAAAAAAATAAATAATTATAGTATAATTTTGGATTTTTCAAATTTTTAATGGTTTTTTTCAAATTGGAATCTTTACAAAAGTTTGATTACTATCAACGGCGGCCCGATAACGTCACGGAATATTTAAAATTTGAATTACTCCGTCGGTAGGTATAAAAGGTACTTCACTGCGAATTTCGAAAATTTATGACAATTGGTTCACAGATGACAGCACACTTCGGTTTTTTGGGAAGAAATCATATAATAAAGAGATATTTTTAGAGATTTCTGACATAGATATTTGTCTGACATGTTTCATTTTCAGTCAATCAATAATTTAATTACATGATGGTAAACTTAATTTATAAAGAAAGGGAGTAAAATAAAAACTTGATTTTTATAGGTTAGTTTTTTTACTTCCTTTCTTTTAACTCGTGGCGTCTGCTTGTCTGCTTTTCTGACGAAAAAACTTTGGATCGATTTTAAAACCTTTTCCCATGATCCAATAGATCTGAAACTTTGCAAGTAGACTCGTGGCAACGATCAAGAAGATCTATCAAATTTTCGTTAAAAAAAATTATAATTATAGTATAATTTTGGATAATTCAAATTTTTAATGTTTTTTTCATACAAGTTGTATGGAGATTCCGACACTTATGGTAGACACGAAACCCGAAAATGAGAAAGGAAGTATTGTAAAAACTAGGTTTTTATGGGTTACTTTTTTAACAATTAGTTGAATATTTCAAAGCTTGATATCACATATTATGTTGAATGAAAATTGCGTTTCGAGCTGAAAGTTCAATTTCAGATGGAATAAGCTGTGTTAGTATGATGACGCCAGTTTGACAGTTTTTGCTTCTTCAAATAAACAACTTCTCTCAGACCATCAAAACTGAATGAAGCGTCTGCGCCAGACTCACCCGATACACTTATCAGGGGGAATAAGTTCATCCTGACTGCTAACCAGGTCGAGGGTGAGCCGAGCTCGTTGGCGTGGTAGGATCGAATCATTATATTTAATCCCGATTGTTGGCATCGATATCGCTAAAGTAACTCGACATGAGCACATTATCAAATGAGCTATCCATTTGGATACACCCACATAGGATTGCGAAACTACCTACGACAGACAAAATACTCCGTTTTACTGTAAATTCTAATGTTTACGTTTAGCTAAGTCTAGAGAAACAAATTTAAAATGGTGCTTTTTTTTCTACAAATTATGTTTTTTTTGGGAAACATACAGTACAATATAGTAAATAATTTATATGATGTTGAAAAATTATTCATTTAGTATGACTAATGAAGTTTCTTCGAAGCTGGTAAAAAAAACTAAGAAAAAAATGATAAAGAGTACACATGTGATGAAAGTTTAATTATAATAATGCATAAAAAGGAAAGGGTGGGAAGAGAAAAGGAATGGGATTCATTTAAATAAGTATTAAATTTATCTCAATTATCATAAATACATAAATGAGATCAAAAAATCAGTATTTATATATTTCTATTCAAAAAATATTGATTATATTATTTGTTTATATCTACTTCTTTTATATGGGTAATTCCACCAACATGTTTAAGAAAAACCTTTCCATCGTCCACCCTGACGAAGTATAAAAGAAGTAGATATAAACAAATAATAAAATCAATATTTTTTTTAAATATGAATCTACAATGTTGCTGAATCAATTGAAAAAAAAAATTTTTTATTCATTCATAATCTGTGTTATTAATAATGCGACACATTTACAATGAATATTTGTGACGTTCAATTTAAAGAAATATAGAGAAAATTCTGCTATTTATATCATTCGAATATTTTGTTAAAAAATTTTACCTCAAGATTACTTATTTTATTTTTTCCTGGAATTTTTACTATTAATATCAAATAGCATCAATGTTATACAATACAATTCTGGAAAATCTGAAAATAAGACCACAGTGAATTGTAAAGTGGATACTTATACACATATAATTTTTAATATTATAATATTAATTAAGGAAATGTATACAAACTGTAATAAAATCTTTGCGTTTATACTGTAAATACAGTTTTGCAAGATGTAAAAATAAAATGGCAACAATAAAAAATAAATATATATGTCAGAAAAATGTAAAATCATCTTCTTCCTCATAAAATTAGGCAATCCGCCCTTAAAGAGCGATTTGAGCCATTTTACAAGTTATACATGAGATGATGCTTAGAAAGGGTAAGATTAATTATATATTTATGGCATTTTGTAACAAAAAATTAATATTATTAGCTTAGAATTAATACTATTAGATTAGCAAGAAGATGACAAATTAATATTGGTTGGGAGTTGAAATTCAGCCTCGATTAGCTCACAGTAAAGGGTATTAGAGTTCCGCAATGGGCAGGCAAAAAATTTGTGGTCAAGAGCCTTCTCCTCCGAACCACACTCACACATCGGACTATCCACTATGTTTAGTCTAAAAATATGTACAGCTACTAGACAAGGGCCAATTCTCATTCTAGAAATAACGGAGATAGTTCTCTTGGAAAGCTTTTTATTACTAAACCAAGTTTTGCTATAAATATTTATCTGTATACTTTTTAAACGTTTTCTCTTGTGATCACTTGCATCATTTCACAATGACATCAAGATTTCTTTAGTACGCTTTTTAACACAGTTATTGGAAAATGTAAAATCAATGATTAAAATTTGGATGAAAGAGATGGGTCGATCATTTATTGGGACTCATCCGGACAAAGAGACAATTTAAATGTCAAGCCAGGTGATATATTATATTTGGGTAGCCATGATTTCATGTAAACTATTGTATGTTATTCGTAGCAGAATGTAGACGATGATCTTTTTCTTTAACCAATTTATATATAAGATACTTGCATCGAATTAAATCACACAGAGTTTTCTAGTGAGACAGGTATAGTAAAACTACACCTAAATTGAGTGTATTTTTGTAGCATTGAAATAAATAAATATACAAGGTGTAAAATTATTAAGATAAATTATGGAAGTCTCATGGAAACAAACTATTTATATGAGAAGCATAAATAAAAGTCTTTTTATAGGATGGCCCAGGGCTTACTACCTGTACAGGCTGGCCTAAGTGATCACTCTATACAATGCTACGTTCACCAAGTCCATCATAAGAACATCTACACATAATCAAAATTAAGAAAGTTCTACATGTTACAAATCTGAAAAACATTCGTTTATTTGAAGGGACTATGCTAGTGACATTTATAGTCTTTTCTTGTGAACTAAAATATAGAGGTATCATTATAACTTTAACTGTTTAAATTAAATTGTGAGATTATAAGATTGGCTTTTCCCAAGGCGTGAACTCTCTCAAAGACTTTGTAAGATATTATTTAATTAGCACTAACAGGTGCAACGTGAGTACTTAAATTTACACTTAACTTAGTTTTGATTTTAATATAGGTATAATTTTAATTTTTATAGGTGTGATGATCGATGAAAGAGGAGAAAGTTGCTTTATGGACAACACCCGTTACATAACGGGAATTCTCCAAAGTCGTGGAACGTTTCATTAATTTATTTACTGATTAAACAATTACAAGTTATACTTAATTACAATAATACAGACGTTGATAATGACAATGATAAGACTCGACGGAACAGGACCTCCGGCCTACGCCAGGGGTAGTTGAGAGACTGACATGCCCGTACAGGGCATTGGCTATTTTTATATGAACTCTCTTGAAGTCTAGCTGTATGCGTGTGCTGACGATGCTCTGGGTATCAACCTGTGTCGGTGTCTCGTGTACACTGCTGTGCCTCAGTTTTGTCTACATAGCAGATTCGCCACGTTTGTGTGTGTATATGACCTAGATTGGTGGTTATGTATTTATGGGATGAGATGCCGTAAAGGTATAATTTTATCGATACTGTAATTCAAGAGAAGCATTCGGAAGAACTGCTCCTCCCTTAGTACACCTTTTATTATCTTTGTTTAGTATAAATGAACATGCGTGTTAAATTTTTTAATGAGTTAATCACTTTTCTCTATGATGCTAAATGTTTGTAGGTATATGTATTACATTATCTCTATAATCAATAGTTTTAATGACTACAAAAATAATACAGTATGTTCCAATACTGAATCTTATTTTATCTGCTTGGATACGATCTTTTTTAATTCTTCTTGGAACTTATTGGTTCATTGACATTCGGCTATCACGTTGGCAATCATCACTTTGTTTTCCGCCTGGAAAAACCTCTACAGTAGATTGGATTGGATAATCTGGTTAATACCAAGAATAAGGTTCTAGATAATTAACAGGTCTTCTTTGTGTGGCGATGAGGTTGTTTAAGTGACACAGGCCAGACATAACGCTTGAACCAGAGCCAGTTTAATACGGTCGGGGTTGTCTTGTTGACTTCAGGGATGCCCCAGGGAAAACCTTTCAAGTCACATTTATGAGTCAAATTTGCACATCGCCTTTGGCAATTTCAGGTGCGATTTGTACTACTCCAAAGCCTCCTGGGAATATATAAACCGGGCACCTCTCTGTCAGGTATACCACTAGTCCGTACACAGACAAAATGTTTAGTATATTAAGGCGATAGTCTCTCAAAGTGAGCAAATTTATCCACTTTTTCACATATGTTTTCTTGCGTTTTTTGTCACATTTTAGTGTGACAAAGATATCATATTAAAATTTATTCTTTAGGTTCAATATATTTTACATACGAATATTTTATTAAAGTGACACAAATTAAATTATTTAATCTTTTAATTAATAACCAAACCTACGATGTTTAAGAAATGAAGAAAATTGCTGCACTTTGTGGGCCTTTAATGACTACATGGCCATGTATGTTTTTTTCTCAAAAATATTACATAGTAAACGATTAAACTAAACCTATTAAAATTATTGCAAAATTTATTAGTTTGTTTACTTACAATGTATGTTTTAAAAAACACTGTTTTTAAAAAATATTAAATTTTTTGTGTGCTTTCTTCAAAACTTTTTACATGGGCGAAAACTATTTTTACTTCAATAATCAAAAGAAAAGATATTATTATTGAACAATAAAAACAAAAGAATATCAAAATCTTTGTCGATATTCCTGATTTCAACTATTTTCTCTAAACGCAACGTATTTAAGACACAATACGCAGTGCCTTGTTTAAATAGCTAAAATCTAAAAACTGAAATAAGTTTTTGAATTTTTTTTCTTATTTTTAAATAATAATATCTATTTTTTTTAATATTGAAGTCAAAATAGTTATCGACCATGTAAAAAGTGTTGTAAAAAACGCACAAAAAATTAAATATTATTTAAAAACAGTGTTTTTTAAAACATGCATTGTAAGTAAACAAACTCACAGATTTTGCAATAATTTTAATAGGTTTAGGATAATCGTTTACTATGTAACATTATTGAGAAAAAAATACATCTCTCATGGTCATTTAGTCATAAAAGATCCACAAATTGTAGCAATTTTCTTCATTTATTAAACATCGTGGGTTTAGTTATTTATTAAATGATTAAATAATTTAGTTTGTGTCACTTTAATCAAATATTTATATTTAAATTATATGGAACCTGATGAATAAATTTAAATATTATGTCGTTGTCTTACAAAAATGTGATAAAATACGCAAGAGAATATATGAGAAAAAATGGTGAATTTTCTCACTTTGGAAGACGATCGCCTTAAGTCATTTCAACATTTTATTATTCTACATTACATCTCAACAAAAAATTAAAGTTTTTTATTTTATCGGGGCGCACTTTTATATGCTTTCAAAAGCCACAAATATATTCATGTATTTTTTTTTTATTTAAATAAATTTTAGGGGTCGCTACTATTGATTAAAATTTCGAAAATATGCGCCGTTTAAGACAATGATTGCAACGCTTCAGACCAAATAAGCCAAATATTAATGAAAATTCACAAGATGTTTTTTAAATCAATTCAAAGACTTATTTAATATTAATTATATGACTTACCTACCCTCGATATGGCAAATATTATGAATGTAAATTTTGCTAAATTTTTTATCCTATTTTATATATCATTTTCAAGATACTCTGTTAATTTTTATTGAATAAAAATGATTTTACCTTGTACGAGACTCGTATGGACTTACATTTAAATAACTAAAAATAAGCAATCATTTTATTCCAATACGCTCTCTAAGGAACACTTTTCATTTCGAAATAATCAAACCAAAACTACCATCCATATCAGAAGGATTCAAACAATGCTTAAAGTTTTTTAAATCATTTATTAATACAGCCAGATCGCAGAGGTACACCACATGTCTAACATCATATCCATGAAGGCATATTTACATATTAGTGAAAATTTAGATGGTATCAATATTACGACGCTTTACGGAGGGTAGGCTCCCGCCAGTCAAAAGTGATGAGTTGGGACTTAGGTAATCTATACACCACACCCACGGGACAGTTTTTCCGTATCTCCGTCTTCCCACAGGACTTAATCCCTTACGACTTACTTTAAATTTACACCCTCACCGGGTGTAAATCTATAAAAATTACCGGAATGGTTTAGAAGTCACTCAATCGTACCCGAAAGTTCGCGAAATGACATTCCCTATTTAAAAGTCGACATAACCGCCACACTTAACAGTTCGTTGTGTTCGTAGGCGATCGTATAGAAACCAGCGACAATTCGGTGTGACCAGCGACGATAAATAGAGAGTGTACCTACCGGGCGTTCGACAATAAGTGCAATCCCAGACGTGCGAATATTCTTCGACGAATATAAAGTGTTCCACAGACGAGTGATTAGTGTGAAATTATTGGGAATCCAAGAACAATGCTCCAGTTAAATTCGTGTTTAGTGAGTAGTTAATTTATAAAAAGTTCTTTCACTTCAAGTCACCGCCGCGAACCCGAGACCACGCATTCCACCCCGGCGCATCGGCGTCGCCAGGTTCATAATATTAATTTACAATACAATATTTCATTTTCAATTTTTTTAAATTAATTCAGCAACACTGTAGATTGAAAAATTCATAAATTAAATTAACTATAAAAGATAAAGATAATATATTTAACAATTCAGGTGTTTATAAACTGTCATGTAAAGATTGTACAGCGTTTTGTATTGGAAAAACCTATCGAAATTTCAATTTAAAAGTAAAAGAGCATTTGAGATGTCTGAATTATCATGTGTTTTCTGAATTTTCAAACCATTTATTAGATAATGATTACGATTTTGATAAAAAATTTGGACTTTCTATTTTACACAAATAATTTTGTTCTGAAATTGAATAATTTAGAATCATTAGAAATTAGTAAAGCATATAATACGAAACAAAGTATTATTCATAATCAATTAAATTTAACTACTAGCCCAATTAAAAAAAATCCAATAATTGTATGTAATCAAGAACTTCGGCAATACTATTTAAAAATAATTTTTCAAATAATTTATTAAAACAAAAATCAAAAGTCATTTTTCAATTTGATATTTTGTCATTTATAAAATATCCTGACGATAAACGCAAAACACAAAAATACAAAAAAATACTGAATACTTGAATTTTTCCTTATGTAATTCTGTCATGTGTAATTTCATCATGACACCTTTTTTACACTCTTCGACAATTCTAGTAACCGTTTTTTTATTCCAGATACCAATTGTACAGTTCACAATTCCTAAGGAATAATTCATCCAGAAAATCAAAATGACAGTCATCAAGGCTAATAACATTTGTATTTCATAAACGTTAGATCAAAAATACATTCAGCAGAGGCGTAATTCCTTCTAGGAGTGATAGATGTCACAAGTACGGATCAAATAAGAAGTGTAACAATCTGGTACCAAGAGAAGAATCCCTTTTGCTTCATAGTAAAGATAAGATTAAAAAATAATCATCTTCAGAAAAATTGGCAATTCGGACTTCCGCTGTCTCCGATACTTTTATCCAACATAAAACCAGCTCATGTATAAGACTTCTAGACTACTGTAAAAGTCAACATTGTCTCTTTCTCGATGGTGATTCTAATGGCCCGTGTTCACATATTTGTATGAGATAGAGATTATGATCTCGTAAGGTTTTTTGGAAACAACTCTTGATAACTTTGTTTACTTTGACTATTTGTTACACCACTGCTACACTAACAAATAGTGAAAGTAAACAAAGATATCATTTTTAATATATTTTCTAAAATGGCCTTTCATATTGTTAATAAGAAAATTTCGAAAAATTGACATCATCATATCATCCACCGTGTAAACACCAAGTAACCTTGTCGTATTGATCATTGAAGTTTTGTTGGTCCACTGGGTGTATTTAAATCTTTGTAATTTATAGATTTTGCCAGTTAAATCGAACGTCATATACACGGTTTTAATATAAAGTAGATTGAACACAGTGGAAATGAGATCCCTCAGACCTTTGTGTAACAAATCCATTTATGATAGAGTAAAGAATGCAGATATTAGGAATGAATGTATAGCTAATCTTAGCACAATTAATAGAATTAAAAAAGGGTCGCTCAGATGGTTTGGGCATGTTGAGCGAGTGAATGAGGAAAGAATGGTAATTGGTTGTGGCGCCACATGACGTGGCTTGACCAGATTAACCAGATACTGGAAGATGGTCCCGTTCAAAGCCTCAACAACCGGCGAGCTTGCATGCGAAGATGTATGAATGTGGATGAAGCGAGAGTTGTATGTCAGGACAGAATAGTGTGGCGCTCTATCCTCTCTGCCTACCCCCACGGAGAAACTTATACCCAGATTTGTTTCATCGCATCTAATCCTGTAGCCATAAAAACGTCTTGATAGGCATTTTTGCGGCTTTCTCAAATGCAAGAATATAATTATAATTTCTTATTTTAAATAACTTATTGTCTCTGTATATATAATTAAGCCTATGTGCCGTTTTAGTACATTCTGAGATAAACGAATGAAACTGTTTTAAAAAATAATTGCACAGACTAGATCTTTAAAAAATATATTAAATAATTATAAGGCAGACTTTCCAGATGAACGGCAATGTTTTTTTCAGTATATCTCCATTGTTATTTACATGAAAAATTGACAAATTGATTATTTCATCTCAGAATGTACTAAACGGCACATTGTCTTTATTATATATACAGCGACATTATGTAGATAACGGGAAATAACCGAGTTTTCTTTTTGGGAGGAGATGGCAAGGCCAGGAAAAACGGGCCTATGTTATACCCCTGGGTCTAGCGAGTAACATAACAAATTTCGGAAAGGTTGGCATTTAATTTATTTTATAATAGATCAATAGATGGCATTTATATCTTGACGAGAATTCGGGAGGCCGGGGAGAATGGGGGTGACACCTTTGTCCTGCGTAGCGTAAGACTTATTCTTTCCGAAATATATACCTACATATATTATCGGTCTTAAGCAAAGGTAATGGAGTTTACCTTCATAAATCTTGAAAGATCTGCCAAAAACATGGGTCTCATAGTAAACCAGCAGAAGACCAAATACATGGCCGTAGGATGCACTCAACAAATCCCAACCCTCTCGTGTGGAAGTCAACATTTTGAAACGGTACCAAGATTTACATACCTAGGATACCTGATAATAAGCAACAATAACACTACAGAGGAGATCCAGATCGCAAATCGCTGCTTTTTCCGCCTACAAAAGCAGATAAAATCCAGACTGCTGTCTAGAAACACCAAGATATTAGTGTACAAAACGCTTATTAGGCCAGTGCTCACGTACGCAGCTGAGACGTGGGTACTAACTAAGTGGAATGAGCGAGCACTGGACGTTTTTGAAAGGAAAATTTTGAGGCGTATCTTCGGACCGGTTCTAGAAAATGGACTTTGGTGCAGATGTTCCAACAGTGAGCTCTATACTCTATTTAAGGAGCCAAACGTCACAAAATTTATAAAACTGGGAAGTCTTCGGTGGCTGGGTCATGTGGAGAGAATGTCCGAGCATCAAGCAACAAAGTCCCTTCTGAACTCAAGGCCAATAGGGCGAAGGAGTTTAGGAAGGTCAAAATTAAGATGGAGTGACAACGTCCTCAAAGACATCTCTGCTTTAGAGCTTCTGAAACTGCTTCTAGAACTGGAGAGAGCTGTCACTAGACCGAGATGAGTGGAGGAAGATTATTGAGGAGGCCAAGACCCACCAAAGGTTGTAGTGCCAAGAATTATGATGATGATGATGATGAATGGAGTTTATAGAGAACAGTCAGACAGGCTTTCTGTTTTATATATTATATAATACAGACATGTATTTCTTGATTATATTGCATATAGTGATAGACAACCCGTTATTTTAACCGGTTCCACGTGATATTATTATTAGATATGTGTATATGATTGAATTGATAATTGGTAAATAAAATTTAACTGTTGTCTAGAACCGACGCCGACGGTTGCCCATCGAATTCCGAGAAAACAGTTACCAATCAGATACAAATCACAAATTAGGGTTAGTGTTTCACTAAACTTATTTAAGTATATTAATTTATTAATGATAACAGTACCCTCTTACTAGATCAATCCTGAATCGAGGTGGGCACGATATACAACATCATTGCTAAAATCTTTTTAATTTTTTTAAGTAACATTCGTCGTAAGTAACATTCGTTTTTACTCCCTTTCTTTTAACTCGTAGCGTCTGCTTGCCTGCTTGTCTGCCGAAAAAACTTTAATTCGATCGATTTTTAACCCTTTTCCGTGATCCAATCAAGCTGAAACTTTTCAGGCAGACTCGTGGCAACGATAAAAATGATTTAACAAATATTTATCAATTTTATTATGTGATTCTTAAATATTATCCCATTTGTTACATCTTGTATTTCTATTGGCAGTCTGTTATACAATTTAGTAGAGTAATATTTAATGGATCTTTGCACAAATGTTGTTTTTGTAGTCGGTATTAAGTAATTTTTATTTTTACTGTGTATCTTGGATTTAGACTGCTGTGAGTTTTGACAGTTATAAGAATTTTTTAAACGGTAGACAAGTAAATTTTTGCATATATTTATCAGATTGTCGGAACATCGAAACCTTCGAATATTTATTTTATGGGCATTCGAATTGGCATTTTAAGTATTACTTTTATCACAGCCATTTCTGTCCCGAAAAGTGATTTGACATATATGTAGGCTGCACCTCCCCGACCTATCATGCCATATTCTATTTTTGTTCGGCAGAGTGCATAATATATACGTTTTAAGTCTTTTTCACTTACGATGTTCCGTATGTTTCGAAAAAAATATATAATATGTTTGCCCTATTTTAAATTTTCACCAAAAACTACTTCTAGGTATTTGGATGTCTTTTCACGGATGGAATTGTCGATTGAATGGAATTTTATCATCTTACTGCCTTACGCGTCCACTCAACAAGTGGTCCACAGTTTTTTAATCGAAGATTTAAATAAAAATAATGGCGTGTCGACAAAGGCAAGATCAAAGATGCTGTACCGTGATGTTTCCAATAAAAACAACGTACTCTTAAGTGTGAATAGGTTATTTTGCATCCAGTTCCTTGGGTGTTAAGTATTTACAATTGAATCTTGTAAAAAATAAACGTGTTCGTCTTCCACACGTGAGGACGTGAGGCGAAAGCCTTAACTTACTTCAGAGCTAAAAATTTATTTAGTAAGTAAATAGATCTGAAACTCTTAAAAATACACAAGGTACCTTAGCATAGCATTACAGTACTAGACTTTCTATAAAACATCTCAATAATTTTCGGGAATCTTTTATGAAGTAAATTTCTTTATCTCATCTCATCTCATCTTCTTCCCCTTGTTCTATTCGGATCGGGGACCATTGCATCGACAAGGCGCCTCCATTCGCCCCTGTCTTGCGCTGATTGTGCACCCTCCATCCATTGTAGTCCCATCCCTTCTTCACACAGTTTCTGGAGTTGCCTCGCCCAACTGTGTCTGAGGCGGCCCACTGGACGTCTCTTAATCACGTTTCTTAATCTATGAATTTGGTTCTATGTTTGCGGTTCGGCCATATATAAAGGGTTTCACAAAGCTAGTAGCAAAAACTTGTGGATTTCTGTCTTGATAATGAGTCTAAAACGTTCAAGCAACCATTACCAACAGCTATGGAGATATGCAATTTCAACCTTTGCATTGTTACAGAATGTTAGTGTAAGATAGTAAATCTCCCGCGCGCGCACGGCAGCTCAACACTATACGCCCCAACCATAGTATTGTTAAACTTTCAATATTGGTGAAAGTTTAACAATACTATGGTTGGGGTGTATATAGTAGTGTAGTGTAGTTGTGAATATAGTAGTGTAGTGTTGGCCCTGACGAAGAGACGGGTACGTCTCGAAACCGGTAGACCCTAAATCTGGTGGTGGTTTTTACTAAGTTAACTAACATTCTGTGATAATGTCTAACCACAAAGTTAATGCTTTAAATATAAATAATATTAATAATGTTTGCATTGTTTTTCTATTTTTATTTTCAATTTTTCAATATTTCTGACTAATTTTTTGCTAAAAGTTGGACTATCTTTACAGTAACTTATATAGAAAATGAAAAATTCATTCGCTCCAACACAACTCATATTAAATAATAAAAAAGGCATTTAAGAATAAATTAAATACTATGTTTTAAACCACTTTATCACTATATATTTGTCATCTAGTTTCGGTTGGACTCAACCTTCTTCAGGACAATTAAATATAGACTAATCTAGGTACAGAAATTTATAAAGGAGGAAAGAAAAAGAGAGAGGGACAGAGTGTCAACTAGGTAGGGGGGAGGGAAGGGGAGGTGTTAACTGAAGATAGAGGGAACAGCTCTAAAATCGGACTATTAGATAAATCTATTTATTTATTTATTATTTGACTATTTTTATTGATGGCTTTATTAATTTCTAAAAATTTCTAAAAAAAAATTTACACAAAAACGGACTAGTTTTGCGACTTAACAATCTAGAAGCATTAGAAATTAATAAAGCCATCAATTATAATAGTCAAATAATAAATAAACAAATTAATTTATCTAATAGTCCGATTTTAAAGCTGTTCCCTCTATCTTCAGTTAACCCCTCCCCTTCCCTCCCCCCCACCTAGTTGACACTCTGTCCCTCTCTCTTTTTCTTTCCTACTTTATAAATTTCTGTACCTAGATTAGTCTATTTATAATTGTCCTGAAGAAGGTTGAGTCCAACCGAAACTAGATGACAAATATATGGTGATAAAGTGGTTTAAAACATAGTATTTAATTTATTCTTAAATGTCTTATAATGTCAAGCCACAAAGTGTTTTCTTGCTTTGAAAAATTAATAAATAATAAAAACTTTTCCAAAAAAAATCTATTTTCAATTTTTTTGCATAAATAAAGCGTTTTAAATTATTGTTAGTTTAATATTACACCCACATAACTAGCATAAATATGTTAAATGTAGCTACCTAGTCAATACGCTTCCCCGCAGCGCACAATAAACCCGGACGTAGCGCGCAAAGCCTCCAACGACAACATCTTTTGTGTACAAACCGAAACCCCGGGATAATGGCAGACATCAGCTTGATCGATATATCGACCCGCGGGGCTCGCGTGCTCCCAGCCGACACTGAAATTGTTCAACATATTGCATGTTCAAAGTTTGATGTTCTATAAAATTGGTCGTTACCTTTTATCGGTTCCGTGTACACGTACAGTTTGTTTTACTCCACGGGCCGGGCCGGAGGGTGGGTTTTGTAATTGGCTTTGATACTGAAAACAAAGACTTGGAAGACAATTGAATGAAAAAATCACTTACCATTGTTTGTTCGTCTTCATACTGCGGTTAGGAGTTGCTATCTCGTCAGGGCTGTCAACCCTGTTTGTATTTCGGGTCAAAATCGGTTTTATACGAAAACATTGATTTAATTAAAATACGTTATAGAAGTCTCACAAAGACGCTATTTATATGAGAAACACGAACATTGGTGAACGTTGCATTGTGTAGAGTGATCACTTAAGCCAGCTCATGCAGGTTGTAAGTCATGGACCATCGTACAAAAGACTTCCATACATGTTTCTCATATAAATAACTTCGTCTCTGTAAGACTGCTTTAATTTATCTTAATTAAATAATAATCCTGCAGTGCATAAATCCAGTAATTATATTTTCAGAACATAAATATAAAAATCTTGTTAATGTTAATAAAAAACTATGTAAGGGTAAATAATATTTAAAAAATATATAAATATAATACAATTGTAATACTATCATTTTTACTCCCTTTATATTAACTCGTGGCGTCTGCTTGCTTACTTGCTTGCCGGCTTGCCGTCAAAAAAAAATTTGGATCGATTTTTGACCCTTTTCCCGTGATCCAATCGAGCTGAAACTTGTCAAGTAGACTCGTGGCAACGATCAAGAAGATCTATCAAATTTTCGTTAAATAAAATTAATAATTATAGTATAATTTCGGGTTTTTAGAAATTTTGTTGATTTTTTCAAATTGGAATCATTAGAAAAGTTTGATTAGCAACGGCGGTGGCGGCCCGATAACGTCGCGGAATATTTTCTAAATTTGAAATACACCGTCGGTATACAAATAAATACAAATAAATTGACTGACAAATGTTTTTAGAATTTAATCTTCAAAGCATGAAGTGTCTTATCAAAGCTCAAAACATCTGACATTTTAGAAATATATTAAATTACTGTAAGTTTTGTGTTATGTTATATGTTTTAATTCGTCTTTAATTGTTGTTATATTTTACAAAGAAAGGGAGTATAATAAAAACTTGTTTTTTATGGGTTACTTTTTTTACCATTCTACGTTTTCATCAAAATTTTCAACTAATGCTCAACTTGAACTACTTTTGTGAACTCAAAGTAAATTGAGTATTGCTTAAAATAACTCACATAGGTAAATAATCTATATTAATCTAGGATATAATGCATGTTTAATATACAGAAATTCTATTTCAGAATTTATTTATACCCAAAAACTCCTAGATTATTCTAGTGCTTAAGAGAAGATTCTTGTTTCTTCTCGGCTACTCCAGTTGTTCGTAGACATTTCGCGAAAGTTGTAAATAATTGTAGATCTCTGTAGACCGTTCTCGATGTTTCCATAGTGTTTTTCCAAGTGACATACTACCAGGGGTTCGTACACTGCATACATTATTTTTAGCTAGTCTTTATATTACATCTTTAGCATTACATTATTTTAGAAAAATTATATTTTATATTGACTTTATGGAGTGGTCCATGGGCTGAGAGGTGGCATGATCGATTGATAAACATTAATCAAAAATAATATAAATAATTAATAATAATAATAATAATAAGTGCATAAAATAATCATACTTATGTTTAAACTAGTTATGTTTATGTTTATGTTTAAACGTCAGGCTTTTGTGTGGAATGTGTATCTATAAATTGCTATAGAAGGAAAGATGGAACCTATAGTTATTGCATCTAAAATGCGCTTTTATATTTTTAACTTTTTTTTTCTCAACAGATCTCATCAGTGAAGAGAAGCTCTTGAGTCTGATGAGGGAGCCTCAGTTCTTATTTTATATATATGTAGGTACATATGCGAGTCATTTAATAATACGGTAATAAAAGGTAATTTAATAATGTATTATTGAAGTATTTTAAAAAAGCTATAGGTTTAAATGATTTATGAATTTTTTGTGTGTGTGAACTGTGTGTGTGTGTGTGTGAATGAAAATGAACTTTATAATTTTAAAATTTAATTTACATTTTTTAAATGTCTGCTAAGTATTTAACTTTGCGTAGGAAGGTAAGTCAAAGATTCACATTCCAACTGGACCGACCAAGGGAGACCGCAACAGGTACCACGCTCGTAGGGGGGAAGGGACGCTACTGACAAAAAGATTCCACGGAGACCGCGTTCCTAAGTCATGAGAAAACAACAAGAAAGAAGAAGAGCACTTACTTGCTTAACATGGTTGTTCTGTAATGATGACTACAATAAATTTAAGTACTAGTTGAAGTATTTTTTACGTTGAATGTTAGAAGATTGTGTGTGATAGAAGACCAATACACGATTTCGGTGTATCGGTATCCTCGTTTGCTGATTCGTGAACTTTTGCCCACGAAGGATAATTTGCTAACGGTGCAGTGTCGTCTGCATGGAATGCTAGTTCACCGTGGATTCTGTTGAGATGTGTCGTTTACGTGAGTGAGAAATGTTGGAGTTCTGGGGACCGTACCTTGAGGGAGTCCAAATTCACCTATTGGTGGATTACATGGAGATTCATTTGATCTGACTATCTGAGGTATGTTCGGTGAGTGTTTTTTAATGCGTTTGGGGCCGTTTAGTCAATCCCGTTTTTTTTTTGTTCTGATACGTGTTGTACGTGGGAGATACTGTCGAGTACTTCCCTCAAATCAATGAAAATACCTATACAATTATTTGATTTGTTCAATTTATTTTGCATGATGGTGAATGTTTTACGATCGCGTCTTGCGTGCATATTCCCCCAGTGAACCCTTAAAAAAATTCCCTTGATTATTGATTTAAGTTAATTGCTACTAGACTATTTATTTTGCTATTTTTAAAAGTCACCTATCATCACAGCGATCGGTGAAGAGGACCCACGCTTATGCAGGGCCGTTTTATAAGTAATGGCCCCATGTCGGCCTTGCACTTTCGCCACTTAATTTGGCATTATTTTAATGCTAAAGTGGTCATCGTCGCTGCGTTGCTGACACTTGAGTGAGTGTAAGCGGGGCGGCGAGATGACCACAAAACCTCTTTACTGTCTCTAGGTGCATGATGATGGAAGAAATATAAATAATATGAATGGGCTACAAATGGTGTAAGTATTGTACGTGTTTCCATTGCCAGCTCAAAAAAAAAACAAATAGCTTTATCGTATTGTTATGTCGTGGGAATCGGGACAGATTCGATGTTTCTTCTAGCAAAAGATCTGTCTCGCATTACGTGTGGTTTGTTAAGTGAAGTAGGTACCTTACTTACTTGCCGCCCTTAAACCACACTTACATACATTTCCGGAGAAGCCGGATAGTAGGGACAAACTTCCTCAACAACCTTCTAAAAATAATGGTCACAAACTATAAATTCAAATTCTTTTCTTTTTTGTTGGAATATAAAGTACTTATTATGATTATTTTGTTTTCACAATAATTTTAAGCGAAATCCTCACCCGAAGCACGGACCATTCGTTGACCCAAAAGTACTCCATAAATTAACCCTCAAAACTGCCGACGCGGCCAGCCTGACATAATAATAAACCTTTTTCAACAGGCTGTCCCGCTGTGTATTATTCAGGGAGTCGTAGGGTTGAAAAGGCTTCGCTAAAATGCGCACGGCGAGACAACAAAAGGGGCCGCCCGCAAAACGTATCAAAAACCATACTAAAAAAAAATAATCCATATTACTTTTTTTTTATTTGTAGAAAAACACATATTTTAGATAAATAAACTCGCTCCATGTTCGTCACAAACCATGGAAGTAATTTTGTTTTCCTTACCTTCATGTCGGCTGTATAAATCTGCAAGTATAAATTAAATCCATATCTTTTTATACCACACTGCCCTTCCGCACTGCCCTGGACAGGGAAACTTTCTTCCAGATGATCGCCGATATCGGGGGGACGCGACAGGGCACGTGAAGAAGATACACACTAAAATACATGAAATTATAAATTTTGATTAAACTTGTATCATATTGAAATGTGAAATTAATTGAAACCTTGTGAATATAAGAAAGACGAGCTGCGACATATTTGATCTAAGAGTCAACCAATCATAAATAATATACCATATTACTTACATATTTTCTCTTTCACGCAATTTGTAATTACTTTTATAAAACGAAAATATTGTTATGGTTTCGTAATTTATAAAAGTCAAATGTTAGCTTGAAAATTTATTTTCATATTAATAATATGAACTTCAAAAATACCTTCACTCTTTATGTACGTGTAAGGAAAACTGACGACAAAATCTTTCTTTATTATTTGTGGAGAGATTAAAATTAAATTCATGCATAATTAAAGTCATTTTGATTGGTATGGGTAATTTCAGCGATAGAAAATTTTGATTGTGGTCAGCGTTTTATAACAGAATCGCAATTCATGAAATAAATATACAAAAAAATTAGCATCTAATTCTAGCGTTATATTTAGACTTTCCTTTGCAAAAAAACACAATTTTTATAAAATAAATTATATATTTTTTGCGCTTTGACAGGCCAGGAGGCCTAATTACAGAAGCGAAATACATCATAAAACATGCAGTCTAAAGTACATTGACACACATAGATTAAAATTGTGACCTCACCGGGAATCGAACCTAGAACCCTCGTCGTGGGAAGCCAGTGTCATACCCACTGATTAATTAATTAATGACGCCAAACATATTTGACGTAGTCCGAAAACAATAGTATTCACTTCAAGAAGCTGCTAGAAATACCGCAAGTGGAAATAGGTGGCACAATTATTTCTCGTATAAGTGTGTGTGTGTCGTGTGATGATCTCTGAAACAGCATTTAGTTGACATGAAATTTTTCATTTCTAAAAAAATACTTACTTTTTTATAACCAGATACTGCATAATTTATAGAGATATATGAATTCATAACCTCCGTTCATCAGTGGAGTACTACCGCCACCAGCTGAAAGCCAGATAACGTGCGTGCTTGTCAGAACGTGATGCAAGATGAATCCATAGAGCACTCGCCATGCATGTCAACTGTAAAGCATGCGTATTTCCCTATTCCTCATTAACATATAGATTATTTTTGAACTTAACTAAACCTATTCTCTTCAGTATGAACCTGTTCTCTTTCCATAATCTTTCCAAATTACCTATAAACCTTAAGCTTGCAATCCTTAACATAACACTCTGATACCTACACAGCGATCTATCTGCTTTCGTACATCGAACACCGAAGGAAGTCCGAATGTTGGATACGGGTCCACTTCGAATATGAATATACCATCTGATATATCTCTGCATACGCGCAACTCTTTATATTATATCCTCTTATGTGGCGAATACTTTCCTACAAACCACTAGACATTCTCAGTGATGAAAGCTTTTTTAAAAAATCCGAAAATAAATATAAACTTTTGGTTTCGAATGCGGCCCTGACCATCCGTGGTCCAGGAAGACTAGTGAGTGGAAGCTGCGGTAATATTAATAATACAAACCCCGACTCACGTTCGGACATAGAGCATAATATACGTGTGCAATCCTCATGTTTACACTGCTCTAACCTTTAATATCCAATATGTTATTCCAAATATAATATTAGGTCCTTACATATGAAATTGTCGTTTAGTATGGGAGGAACATAAAGCCGATTTTTTTTTATTATAATATATTTATTTAATCAAAGTATGTACCGTTGCTATCTATGCACTTTTGCCATCTCATAGGTAGTTCATCGATCCCTTTACTAAAAAAACCATTCGGACGGGAATCAATAAAATATTTGAAGGTGGTTTGGACTGCCCCATCGGAGTTGAATTTTTTCCTTTGCAAGAAGTTATCCAAATTTCGAAAAAAATGGTAATTTGTTGGGGCAAGGTCCGGAGAGTACGGTGGATGTCTTAGACATTCCAATTGAAGCTCCTCTAATTTGGTAGCCGTCTGTTGTGCAGTGTATGGTCTAGCGTTATCATGAAGCAGCAGTGGCCTAGAGCGATTAACCAGCCTCGGTTGTTTAGCAGCTAGCTTTTCCATCATGGTTTGCAGTAGCTGACAATAGACATCTGCCGTAATCGTCTGGCCAGATTTAAGAAAGCTGTAGTGAACGACACCAGCACTAGTCCACCAAACGCTCACAAGTAACTTTTTTGGAGTCAATTTTCGCTTGGGGCATGGTTTGGCTGGTTCGGCAGGGTTCAGCCATTGCGATGAGCGCTTCCGATTATCGTACAGGATCCACTTTTCATCACAGGTAATGATTCGATTTAAAATCCCTTCATTATTGTGCCGGTTGAGTAATGCAACGCAGCAGTCAACGCGCGTTTGTTGATTTGCTTCACTCAATTCGTGAGGTACCCACCTTTCAAGCTTTTTCACCTTACCAATTTGCTTCAAGTGGATTAAAACAGTTTTATCACTAACACCGCAGCCTGCAGCTAACTCGGATGTGGTTTGCGATGGATCCGCTTCCACAATAGCCTTCAATTCTTCATTATCAACTTTGGTCTCCGGCCGTCCACGGGGTTTGTTCCGCAGGTCGAAATTTCTAGAACGAAAACGTTGGAAACAAAATACACTGTGTTTTCTTTTGCGGCACCGTCGCCATACACATCATTAATCCTTCGAGCCGTTTCTGCAGCACTGGTGCCACGTTGGAACTCGTACTCGTAAATATCGCGATATTTCAAGTTTTTCGTTTTGTAAACTGAGTGACGCAAAGAAAAAAACAATTGAGGAAAGAACAAATGAATTATAATTTTCAAAACACAAATACATGAGTAAATAGCTGTATAAATTTAGATTTGGAATTCCTAACCAAAGAGAAGATATTTGAGATCAAATTTGCCAGTACGGAAAAACGCCAATTTCATATGTAACGACCTAATATTTAAAAATCGAAGTATAGATCAAAATATTAAAAAGTTATGTATGGAAAATGATAATATAAAGTACCTAATTAACATGAAAATAAATTTAAAAGATAACTATTTGCAAAAAGGACCTGATTATTTATAATATTCAATTTACTATTTACACTCCTTATTTTTTAACAAAGTTAATTTATATCAATTATAATTATGTTACCACAAAATAAATTTGCTACATTTGAAGAAGAATATAATAATTTCGCTATCTGTCTGTCCGTTGGTCCGAAATATTCGTTGCGTGCTGGAATTACAAATTACAGTGTGACCCGCAATCAGCGCGCAGCTCGGGAAACACGCAAGGGTCGCCCCACCGAATTACACGGTCTTGAAATTTTTACATTAGTATCAAAGTCAATAATTTCGTTGTCTGTCCGTCTATCTGTCTGTCCCCGTAACTTCGTGTAACGTCCGTAGTTTCTTCGAATTCACGGCTGAAAAAACGAAATTAAGCGGCCAGAGATGAGGCTTGAACCCCGGGCCAGCAAAACCGAACCGGCCGCTCGCGCATGTTGCTATCGCCGCCTCTCCGTCGAGCGTCAAAAATATACAATAAATGTATCTTTTTTTTCAAAAAAAAAATTAACAATCTTCCAAACGAAATAAAAAAAATACAAAATACACAACAATTGAAAAAAATTGCCCCCAAAATCAAAAACATTTCACTCCACTATTTCATCCCATATATTATATCATTTAAAATAATTATATATAACAATTCAAAGTACCTCGTCAATTCTCTTAAATGGAGAGGTACTATGTGTAATACAATTATTTAATAAATGTTGAAAAATAACTAAATAAATACTAGGGCTTATCAAAGACGCGAACCGTCATTTTTGACGGGTTGCAGCTAGTTTTATCAATATTTAGTTTTGTGTTTAAGCGAATGATAGTAAAATGAATCTAGTATCTGCAATTATAATGTGAAAAATTGTATTTTTACTCCCTTAATATTAACTCGTGGCGTCTGCTTGTCTTCTTGTCTGACGAGAAAACTTTGGATCCATTTTAAACCCCTTTCCCGTCATCCAATCGAGCTGAAACTTTGCAAGCAGACTCGTGGCGACGATCAAGAAGATCTGTCAAATTTTCGTTAAAAAAATTAATAAATTTTTGGATTATTCAAATTTTGAATGAAAAATGCGTTTTTTTTTTCAACGCGTCTGGTAGACGCGAAATCTGATTATAGTATAATTTTGGATTTTTGGAAATTTTTTATTACTTACTCCCTTTAGTAGCGTCGCCCGACCGAAGCCCAACACGTAGGTTGTTAAATGTTTCAACTAGTACATGAGAAAGGGAGTGTAATAAAAACTTGGTTTTTACGGGTTACTTTTTTTATGAAATAAGGTGGTTTATCAACCCTCAAGTGGTTAATTTTTACTTTACACTTCGACAGAAATCTCGATTCGACAACCCCAGTAATCAAATCTAAGTTAACGAATTAACTTGATATCCTCCAATCGAATTTAACCGCCCCGAAGTTGGGACAGAGTCGTCATTTACTCGAGGGTTGTAAACTTTTATTCATCCCTCTCGAACAGAAACCAATTTTCATAACCGCCCTCTATCAATAATCGAAGAAATCCTCTATAAAGTCACCCTGGATACTTCTGCGCAAATTCAATATTAACTTAAAGGAGTGCTACTGATTTGACAATTGCACTGAGATTGTTTTTTATTCTAGCTTTTTAATTTTCAACATATAAATATTAAAACCGAATCAATGAATAAATTAGAAAAACGTACAGAAAAATCAAATCCTCGAAAAAATATTTTACTGCTACCGGGATTCGAACCACGGATCTCCTCCTATCCGGGGCAGGCTCGTTATCCAATTACGCTACAGCGGCCTTGTACATTTCCGTGAATATATCGACCTTATCTGTAAGTCTTATTTATTAATTGATTAACATTAATTATCCACTTTTAGAACAATCCACGTTTTCTAGTACGGTAGGCACAAATTGCCGCTAGAGGACGCCAGAATTAACCGTTTAATTCATTTTTTTATTTTTGGACACATTTGATACAACAACAATTATATTCAAGAACACATTGTTATGGTGAAGTTGCAATTTTTGCCTACCGTACCAGAAAAAGTGGATAAGGTCGATATATTCACGGAAATCTACAAGGCCGCCATAGCGTAAATGGATAACGTACCTGCCCTGGATAGGAGGAGATCCGTAGTTCGAATACCGGTAGCAGCCAAATATTTTTTCGTGGATTTGATTTTTCTGTATGTCTTTCTAATTGATTAATTAATTTGGTTTTAAATTTCACAGAACTTGTTTCTGAAAAAATTGCAACTTCACAATAAGAATGTGTCCTTGAATATAATATCAATATTAATTATGCCACAGATCGGGGCTGCGGGTAGCAAATGAAAAACTGGAAATTTATTTGCGGTTTATTAATTAATTATTAATTAATTATTTAAAGGACAAAGTCGCATAACATGAATAAAATTTAACACCAGTCTTGAATTCATACTTCTTCTTCCACCCCTTATCCTATTGGGTAGGGGTCCCTGCACCGCATAAAAGACTCTTCCAACTCTTCCTATCTTGGGCTTTGCTCTCCACGTCAGCCCAATTTAGTTGCAACCTCGCTTCGCAGCAGCCCTCTTACTATTTCCCCCAGCTCCTCCTAGGATGGCCCCTTGGTCTTCTGCCTTCTGGTCTTGCCTGTCGCTTTGGCAGTCTATCTGCCGGCATCCGAAACATATGTCGCAGCCACCGTAACTGTGATTTCTCGATATACATCAATAAGAGTTCTACTTCGATACATTATCTTATTTGAGTATTTCTGATACTCTACCTTCTGGTAACTCCTACTTTTCTTCGTAGAAATCCCATCTCGTCAGAAATTCATACTTTTTTCACACATTCACACTATTTAAAATCAATTCTCGCACACAGAAGTCGCACTTATTTATTTCGTCAGTTATGTACTTCGCTCGATTATTTCGCTTAATATCCGGGACGACGGTCAGTGTGGCTCCTTCTACTCCATCGTACAATGTCCACAGCTTCACTTTTTTTCTTCGTCCTCAGTTCTCAATGTTCATTTATTCCTGAATATGTCTGCCCTCGTTTCAACACCGTATGCCATTATCGTTCATACGCATGCTAAGTTAGAATGGTAGTTTTCATCATCATCATCATCTTCTTCCCCTTGTCCTAGTACAGGGGATCATGGAAGCACCTTGTCAAAGACTCGACAAGGTGCTTCCATGATCCCCTGTCTTGCGCTGCTTCTGCTTGAGTCAATCAGTCCAGACCCATTACATTTTTTGTTGTCTCTTCCAGCTTAATCTGATTCGACCCACCGGCCGTCTTCCCTCCGGGGTTGCCGAGAGGATTCTTTTTGGTAATCGTTCCTCTGGCATTCTGAGCACATGTCCAAGCCACCTCAGCTGTGATTTTTCTATGTGCAGGAGTAGGGGCTCCATGCCAAGCGTGTGCCTTATGTCGGCACTTCTCACTCTGTCCACCAGTGTGACTCCCGCTAGTTGGTAGTTTTCATTATTATTAATTTCAGTTGTTTTACTTTATCTAAATATGTTTGAAACAATAGTCCGTATCTGTTTAAGCCGTAGTTTATAATTAAGTCTGTCATTCTATAGTATTAGTAATATCTGTATTCTGTTTAATTATTCATTAACGTTACACGTGCGTTATCCGTTCAAAGGAAAGCAAATTAGACTAAATTTCAGGTTAATTTGAGTACTGCCATGCGTAATACGCACAGTTTGCCAGTTTATTGATGCCTCTTTTTTCCATTATTATTAAACATTAAATGCCTACGTACATTCAAGATTCGTCAATACTAGTATCGCGTATTTAAAGCTAGACCGACAGCCGCGCAATGGAGTTTTGTCTTGACATTTCTATCGGTGCGAATACATCGAGCCGAAGGATATCGGGCGAAACAATCGAGCGAGTTCTTACCTAAGTGGCGATATAAATTAATGCGACTACTACGTGCAATTGGATGGAATTTTCACGACAAACAACTCTTTTCTGACCCAAACACTATAAAACTCAGGCCGAAAAAAAATGGGTTATCAGCAGAACCATAAATTTATTCTTGCAATACGAGAATTCCCTTGGCATAGACTTAATCTCTGACACAAAGTACATTCTTAAGCAAAAACTTAAATTAAAAAAAATGATGATTTCATAGGTTTTAACCCAACGTGCAACACACACACATACACACACACACAAACACACCACCTTTAAGTAAGTAATTTTAAAGATATTAATGCGACTAATAGATGTATGGGGCAGATATTATTCAAACGCTTTAATCTTTAACTTTGTAAAACATCTCCATACATTGTAAGCTTAAATTCGTATAAATAAATAAAAATATAAATAAAATGTTCTCGCGAATGTTAAATAAAAAGTTCCCAGCGATAATAAAGTGTTCATAGACGAGTGATAGCTTACGAAATAGTGTGATTTAAAGAAAAGTGTATCAGTTTAATTCGTTTTAAGTGATTTTAACCATTTGATAATGATTTATTTCCAGGTTGCTTAAAAATAAAAGCGATAAACCGTGCATACTGCCAGTGATGACGTATGACTCGATACGATGGCCCTTTCAAAGAAAAGTGCAGAAAAGCTCAAATGCGCATAACGATCCATGCTTGACGTAAGTGAAAGATATTATGAAATTATGAAATTAGGCGCAGAACTAGAGTAGTGGATGTCATGGATCGTGTAGCGAAGCTAAAATGGCAACGGACAGGGCATAGTAGGGCAAGGCAGGATGCTACGAGATGGCCTCCCAGAGTACTGAAATGGAGACCTTGGGAAAATTTGCCATGTTTGTACCAAATAATTATTTGCGTGTCAGAGAAATTGAACTACTAAACAACTCAGGGTAGTGGTAGTGGTAGTGGTTTTTACTAAGTTTACTAACATTCTGTTATTATGTCTAACCAAAAAGTTAATGCTTTAAATATTAATAATACTTTCAGGTTTCGTTTTTTTAAAAAATCGTCTCCCAAAGCCACAACCCGTGACAAGACAGAAGCTTGCCCAACGCGCCACCCACACAATCGTCGCGTCCCCCGCTGTATCGGTGTCCCGTGCACGCGCGCGGAACCGCGGTGTCGCAAACAGCCGACCAGCTATCCGGCAGACACGTTCCGAATATAGCGACACCACGTGTGCCTACCCCACTCCGCCGGCCCTGAGGTCGGACATGACGTCACGGGCGCCCCCCCCCCTCCCCACACGCGGCCCGGCCGCTACACCTCCCCCGACCATAAAACTTAATGCCTTCGTGTCAGTATAATACTGCGGGCGGGATTTTCGAGCGGAGCTGCTTATTCAGTTACACAGAATTTTTCAAGAACACAATGCTGGATTTTATCCTCAGAGAGGTGTCATTGATCGAGACGTATTGTAGGTGTCACATAGAGAGGAAGTCTTTTTTACTTCCTTTCTTTAACTTGTGGCGTCTGCTTGCTTGCCGGCTTGTCGGGTGAAAAATTTTGGATAAATTTTTAACCCTTTTCCCGTGATCCAATCGAGTTGAAACTTGGCTAGTAGACTCGTGGCGACGATCGAAGATCTATCAAATTTTCGTAACAAAAAAATTAGTAATTTTAGTATAATTTCGGATTTTTAGAAATTTTATTGGTTTTTTCAAATTGGAATCATTAGAAAACTTTGATTACTAGCATAGCAGCCCGACAACGTCGCGGAATATTTTCTAAATTTGAATTACTCCGTCGGTATGCATAATAGGTACTTTACTACGAATGTCGAAAATCTAAGTTGACTGACAAATGTTTTTAGAATTTAACCTTCAATGCATGGAGTGTCTTATCAAAGCTCAAAACATCTGACATTTTATAAATATATTAAATTCCTGTAAGTTTAGTGTTATGTTATATGTTTTATTTCGTCTTTAATTGTTGTTATATTTTACAAAGAAAGGGAGTATAATGAAAACTTGGTTTTTATGGGTTACTTTTTTATATTTGAAAGTAGGCATGAAATAACGTAATTATAAAACAGAATGCCTTCGGCAGCGGCGTCATTTATTGGCACATTTCATACGTCGGAATTTTGGGACACACACACAGAAATTAGAAAAAGTCTAATTAAAATTTCTAAGATACCTGAATTGCAGCAGGTTAAGAATTCCGATCGAACACATCAATTATAATCAACTTCATATTCAGACAGGTCTAATTAAACTTAGCGACAGACACATTATTGCTGATCTCATATATCTATACAAAATAATTCATTCTTATAACTTGGATTCTCCGGAACTCTTATCAACCATATCTTTTCACATACCGGGCAGAAATACCCGTTCACAAGTATTCTTTCACTGCAATAAAAGCAACATATCTCACCAAATATACTCCACGATCAGCAGACTTTCCATCCTAGGAAACGAGTATGCACAAATTGCAGATATTCTCAATATTAACTTAAGTCGTTACCGAAATCTCCTTAAAGAACACTTTACCGATAATTTATTTGATTAAACTTTGTTAATACATATATGAATGTCCTATAATACACATGTCTTGTTCTTACTGATATACACTTTTAATTGTCTTTCTTTACTTAATTTGTGATTAATGTACTTATACAGATAGATATTGTGTTATAAATTTCATATGTATACATATTTAAAGGATTGGTAAGGCGACATAATAAACAAATGTTTACCTCTCAAAATGATCATTGATTTAATATCTATTAATATAATATCTTTCCTAAAAGCATGTTTGATTTGCCATGTTGGTTCATAAATGCCGCTGCTTCTGTGAAACTATACACCGACGCTAGATGGCGTTGGTCTGTGCTCACGCCGCGCCGGCGCGAGAAAACAAAAACATATTTTTAAACTTTGTAACAATTGCTCTGGTTTTGATTGCGAACGGACATACACACAATCGATTCGTACATTTTGGAATCGTATTGTTCTCCGGGATTTTCACCAGTTCATATTCTTTTTCGCGTGTTATTTGTGACGTGGAAGAACCAAAAAGACTTCTCAAGACCTTTGCAAAACAAAGTCGGCAAAGATAAATAGTATACAGCTCAGGGGTCATTTGTGACTTAATTTGGTTTACTCATGTATGTTCTTCAGAGAGAGAGAACGTAATTTGACATTTTTTGCATTATCATATTGAGAGGTATTATTATAGTTGAATAGTAAATTCAAGAGCGGATGGCTATTTACACTCCGTCCGCCTACAAAGAAACTATGATCATGTAAGAAAATCACTGTCATCTAGATATATATAAGTTTCTTTTATTGTAATAGGTGTAAGCCGTTGAAATAAAATAAATAAATAAGTAAGTAAATATCTTGCATATTATCATATTTAAAACAGACTTCCCGACAATCGGAATATACTCAATTAATAAAATAAAAGCTTTAGCAAACAACTGGCTTACCTCTAAAGGTAGAACAGCAACTGAAAATTTACTTATTGTAATTGCATAATAATGTCTATAAATAAAAATATAAACCTATATAAATAAATAAATTAATTAAGGAAAATAAAAAATAATCTTCTACACATATTTACACTTGGACTTATGACTCACTCAACCTATCACTAACATCGCACTTGATATTTTGTAGATACATAATTATAACCTTATGAAAACCTATATTATTGACGAATTCAAAAAAATATTATAATTGTGTTCTATAACGCCACTCTGGGACAGGCGTAGCCTAGTAGAGTGGCATAATCCACAAATATAACAAAAAAATTCTGTAATCTTATCTTATATTTTTATTGTTAAATTATTATTAAGTACCTACACATTGTAAACAAGGATTTTTTCGAAATAAATAAATGGTGGACCGCGGTTGACTTTCCGCGCCCGTCGATGTAAATGTCAAAGGCCAAACGAATCGGGTGCCGGCTCCTACTTACGTAGTGAATTGGAAATTCCCGTATTTCTGGAAGCCTGGGAGGTCCCTCCTCTGACCTGCGTCAGGACGAGCCTTGGAGAGGGGAACCTGCGATGAAGCAGCCATTCTCCACCGTCTGATCGTTGAAGTCGAGAGAAGACGACTTGGAGGGCCGCTGTTAACCTAACACAGGCCCAGTCTTCAAGAGCCCTTCAGCTTCAGCTAGCTAACTGACTTACTATCGCGCGGGGGTAAGCAGAAAGGATAGCCACACTCTTTTTTTTTTTTTTTAATATTTATTAGAGACATTAACAGGATAATAGGTACATGATACTGTAATAATAAAACATTATAAATGAAGACTGTGCCCATTATCCCAATTACAAGTGTCTTCGGCACGCTCTAGTAACATGTAAATATCAAAGTGATTTTGAGGAAACCCTCAATATTCCCAACAAGGGAACTTTTCAACATTTTTAACGTCCCAAATATTAATCAAATCTATAAAAAATTTGCGATACTTCAAATTCACAAAATATATATCAATAATAGAACATTTGGATGTTTTAGTAATAGACCGAGATTAATACAATACCTTCTTAATTATTAATTTTTATAACTTAATTTAATGTTTCCTTGTGAATATCTTATTTACTTAATCTAATGTCTTACATTTTTGTATTCTTGTATTGTTTATATCTTACTTACTTTATTTAATGTCTTAATTTTTATAACTTAGTCTAATGTTTCTTTGTCTATATCTTACTTATTTAATCTAATGTCTTACACCAACGATTTCATTAATAATAGATATATACATATATGACAATGCCCCCACTTTTAAACACGAGAATAAATTCTCATTTAAAAGTGGGTAAGCGTGTAATATAAATGTGTATTAATTATATTATATTGAATACATTCTTAAGTTTGTATATTTACCAAATAAATTTAATAATAAAAAAAAAATTAAAAAATGTATTTTTGTATTTAAGTATATTTTAGATGTACATTTATGTGTATTATATATTTAGTGTTTGATTAGTATTTAATAAATAATGCATCTATAGGTTCAGGTCATCGTTTAGAAAATGGATATTGTGTATGGGTGAGTTTTTGAACGATGATAAGGTATCTGCAAGAATATCAGCATCTATGTTAGGGTCAGCACAATACATATTATATGTGCGACACAACCTTGTGATGGGAGAAAAGTAACCAACATTATTAGTGTGCTGGCTTATTCTAAAGAACTCCGGGTTTCTTATACGGGGTTTAACATACGAATTTATGTCAGATAGAGAAAGAGAATCAATAGCTCCGCTGAGAATCTTATGTAGCACAACGAGATCGGATATTTTCCGTCGGGACTCAAGTTTGCGCATTTTGAAAAAAGACAAGTCGATCTTCGTAGCTGTGAAGGTTATTGACCAGCTTTGTATGACAAAATACGTAGAAACTTCTTCTGCACTCTCTCGATTCTCGTAACATATGTTGTGTAATAAGGTGACCAAATAACTGACGAATATTCCAGTATACTTCGTACTAGTGATGTATAGAGAATTTTTAGACTTTGAGGATTTTTAAAGTCTTTTCTGTCCTGACATACAACTCTCGCCTCATCCACTTTCATACATCTCCGCATGCAAGCTCGACGTTTGTTGAGACTTCTAGAATCTGGTAAATCTAGTCGTGCCGCGTCTTCTACGGTCGCCCTCTCTTTCTGGCGCCGTCAACACTTGCGGTGTATATCTTTCTTACCATTCTTTCCTCATTCATTCGTTCAACATGCCCGAACCACCTATGCGACCTTTTTTTCATTCTATTATGCTAAGATCAGCTTTACATTCATTCCTAATATCTTCATTCTTTACTCTATCATAAATGGATTAGCCGCACATACGTCTAAAGGTCCTTATCTCCACTGCATTCAATCTACTTTCGTTGCTCTTCTGCCAGCTCCAGGCTTCACTTCCATACATTAGTGTCGGTACCAGAATTCCGTAATGTACCGCTGGTCTTGCGTCGGTATACATATTTCTATAAGTGCATAAGTACGTATCACCTTGGAATTTGTTGAACATAGAACCCACATAGAAAAAATAAGTACTGTTTTTCGTACAGACATTTTGTAGAAAGAATCCAACATGGACAACGCGTCATATCCCATCCCAATTATAATAATTTCGTCGTCTGTCTGTCCGTCCGCGCAACTTCGTGTAAATTTTTTTCGAAAAAAATATTTTTTTGAAATTTTTTTTTATCGAACAATTTTTTTTTCGATTTTTTTAAAATTAATTAAATACATACTTATTCCTTAGGAACCGACATGTAAAAAGTAGGTACAATCATTTTTAACGGGTTACAGCTAATATTAGTAAATAAAAGTTTTTAATCCCTTTCTTTTAACTCGAAGCGTCTGCTTGCTTGCTTGTCTGACGAAAAAACTTTGGATCGATTTTTAACCCTTTTTCCGTCATTGAATCGAGCTGAAAAATTGCAGGCAGACTCGTGGCGACGATAAAAATGATCTAACAAATTTTCGTTTTAAAAAAAATAATAATTATAGTATTAGGTCCTTACATATGAAATTGGCGTTTAGTGTGGGAAGAACATAAAGCCGGTTTTTTTTTATTATAATATATTTATTTAATCAAAGTATGTACCATTGCTATCTATATACTTTTGCCATCTATAGGTAGTTCATAGATCCCTTTACTAAAAAAACCATTCGGACGGGAATCAATAAAATCTTTGAAGGCGGTTTGGACTGCCCCATCGGAGTTGAATTTTTTCCTTTGCAAGAAGTTATCCAAATTTCGAAAAAAATGGTAATCTGTTGGGGCAAGGTCCGGAGAGTACGGTGGATGTCTTAGACATTCCAATTGAAGCTCCTCTAATTTGGTAGCCGTCTGTTGTGCAGTGTGTGGTCTAGCGTTATCATGAAGCAGCAGTGGCCTAGAGCGATTAACCAGCCTCGGTTGTTTAGCAGCTAGCTTTTCCACCATGGTTTGCAGTTGCTGACAATATACATCTGTCGTAATCGTCTGGCCAGATTTAAGAAAGCTGTAGTGAACGACACCTGCATTAGTCCACCAAACGCTCACAAGTAACTTTTTTGGAGTCAATTTTCGCTTGGGGCATGGTTTGGCTGGTTCGGCAGGGTTCAGCCATTGCGATGAGCGCTTCTGATTATCGTACAAGATCCACTTTTCATCACATCATTAATCCTTCGAGCCGTTTCTGCAGCACTGGTGCCACGGTGGAACTCGTACTCGTAAATAACGCGATATTTCAAGTTTTTCATTTTGTAAACTGAGTGACGCAAAGAAAAAAACAATTGAGGAAAAAACAAATGAATTATAATTTTCAAAACACAAATACATGAGTAAATAGCTGTATAAATTTGGATTTGGAATTCCTAACCAAAGAGAAGATATTTGAGATCAAATTTGCCAGTACGGCAAAACGCCAATTTCATATGTAAGGACCTAATATAATTTTTGGATTTTTAGAAATTTTAATGTTTTTTCAAATTGGAATCATTCTGTGAGTAATTAGCCCGACGCGTATAAAAACACGAAACATTGATTCAAAGCGAAAGGGAGTATTGTAAAAACTTGGTTTTTATGGGTTAGTTTTTTCCTAAATAAAATAATTAATACTTTGTTTTAACCACACATAAATTTTCTTTCAAAAAACTCGACATTCTTCAGGACAATGAATATACTGAAATTAATAATCAAATATACGGCCGTATTCTGAAATAATCAATATTTTTATTTCTGTAACTTGACAGTTGGGTATGTAATGACGCAAATTTTGACGTTTCAAGTTTGACAGGTTTTAATGAATTCAATCAATCAGAAAGCTCTAGAACGCAAACAAACATCAAGTTATTCACAATTATGAATAATGAGCTTTCTAATTGATTGAGTTCATTAATTTCAAACCCGTCAAACTTAAAACGTCATAATTGACGGCATTACAATGTTATACAACAACGGTCAAGATACAGAAATAGCAATATTGCGTAGTTGAGGCGGTCGCAACTACAATGTGGGTATGTACAAAATAACTAGTGGCTACAATGACGCAGGAACAATGTAATTATAATGGAAAAAGGTTTAGGAGAGTTGTTTACAAAGTATATTTGATTATTTTTAATATTTACGAGATTACCTAATAATTTTCCTAATTTCTAATATTTCCAGATTATCAAAATAAAAACCCCTAATATTGCTATGTAAAATTTTAAAACCGGTATTTATATCGAACGAGTGATTACATTCTATTAGGTGGTTTGAAAATTCCTAATAATTTTTATTGTTATAATTAATTAAAAAAACATCTCTGCAATAAGCTCTACGTAAAATATATTATGTAACTACTAGCTGTGCCCGCGGCTTCGCACGCGTAGACTTTTAATATCTTTTAGTCGTATTTTATCAATTTGTATATTAACCTATAGATATATGCCGTCCTGTACTTTTTTATTAAACTTTTGGGTTTTACAACTTCTCTATAGAAAGTATTTAAATATCTCTTACCGTTAAGGCAGCGTTCGTAAAAAACGCATTGCTCTTCTGCGTATAGTTTTCTGGGATATTCTGCCGTGTATATGTGACCTCTCTGGCCAACGTTTCGGATCCCATTGCAGGGTCCATCATCAGCCCTGATGATATACACAGAAGATTCTGAACGGCCGTGAAAACCTAAGGACATTTTTAACGAATTGTTCGACAATTTTTTCGTCGACTTCAGTTGTAAAATAGGTCACCACGAAAAGCCCTTTTATTTTAAGGAGATAATATATAACCTATGTCCACCCTGAAGGTCCATTCTAAATATTGGTGAAAGAATTTTTGAAGTCGGGTGAGTAGTTTTTGAGATAACCTCCTACATCCAAACTTACAAACTTTACCTCTTTATATATTAGTACAGATGATGAATCGACTATTAGAATTTTGTGGGTTCAAATGTTAAGAAGCCATTTTGTCAGTTCCATGTTTTTTGGTTGGACGCTTTCTGCATATCTGCATCCAATTTGGGCAAGAATCTATTGTAAAGTATTGTGGACTATCTCTGTCGCAATTACAGTCGCATTTTTGATACGGAATTTGGTTTTTCTTGACATTATCTCGGAACCGAAAAGACCAATGGTGATGATGATGATAAAGTATTGATCCTCGTGAATGCTTCTGGTCTCTGGACACACCTGCGACACGCCTGTGTGACAGTGTCACACTCCAATCCCTCGACAGACATTTTACACGCTACATATTTAACACACATTTCAATAAAATATATTAAAACTACTTGAAGAAGTCGAGGCATGAATTGCACTACGTAAACACGTATATTAGAAAAGCGAAATTTAATATTTATTGATGTTTAACATTTTTCCTCTCGTGTGATTTCGTGAAAAAGAACGGAAATGCGTAACAGGAAGACGCGCGTAATTTCATTTAACCAATGAGCGCGCGACGAACAATAAATCATCGTTTACAAACAAATCAATGTCCAGCAAGCGCCATCACCGCAAAGACGCACACTACCAGTCAATGCTTCTGATTTCGTATATATGTTGCTAGGCTGGTGGCAAGCATTTGGATGATGTAACTTTGATATATTTTGGCTTACATCTTCGAAACTATCCAATAAATACTTAATATTTTTTTAAATTATTGTAAACAATAACTACCCTTAATGATTTACATTCTTAAATTTTATGTAATTTATGTGATTATTTTTAAATATTCATTCAAAGTTTTCTTGCGTGATTCTTTTTAGCCCCGTTACACTATGTACTCATTTTTTCGGGATGTCACACAGTGGTCGGAAAAGACAATCTGAGCGAGCGAAATAATTTTAGTGTTTATTTGTATTCTATACCCATAAAATAATACTAATAAACCAATTTAAAGATATAAAAAATAAAATAAATGTAGTATTGAAAACTTGATTATATCACCTAACCACTCCTTTATATTTAATTCTAAACTTGTCTTTATGACGTTGACAGTTGATTCATTTTCGACGTATTTGTCCACGAAAATTTAACAAAGTTTTTTTTATGATACCTTGTTGTATTAATCGCCATTTAAAAAGATTTTTTTACTTCCTTTAGAAAAGTCTCGCTCTTTAATCATACTCCAAACAGTTTTTTCCTTGGTAATAAGTAGTAGTAGAAGGATAATTGGCCGAATTCTGAAAATAGCAATTTTGGAATCTGAACAGACGAAATTAAAAATAAAAAATAAACGAGACGTAGGCCAACGTCTGTGGTGTAGTCAGAGGGAGAAAGAAAAACGTACATGACAGTTATCCATCAAACGCCAAAAATAAATTCGAGTCCAGCGATAATTCTCTTTTCTATGGTCCAACGCTACAATGACAGTTTTGTCATAACTTTACATCAGGACGCTGTGGGAGAAGAAATTGCATGAAAAGAAAGAGCATATGAATTATTATCTTTAAATACAGCATTAGTACTTATTTGATGTAATTTTAGTCTAACATGAGAATTGTGAGGTTACGTTTGCGGCAAAGCGAAGCTCTGTTAGGCCAGACCGCCCGAATAAGAAGGCATGGGAGAAATTAATCCCTTTTCGAAAAGCGTTGCAGACATGAGACACCGCAAATAAAGGTTACATTGAGAGATACGTGAAATTATAAAAATCTCCGTATTTAAGTAGGAGCTGGAAAATAAATAAATTCTGAATACCGGCGTACCGAAGTGCACTCCGATTGATTTTAAATCTGTTGCCAAGGTATTAGAGAACGATAGTTTACAATAATTAGAATCAATACAGGTCAATCCCAGTTTTGGCATGCAGAAAAAATCTTCGCTTGAAGAATATTAATGGAATAAAAATGTGGAATATATTTAAAAAAAGTTACCTAAGTTTATCGATTCCATAGTTGGAAGAACCAAATTCAAAAATATAAACACACACTTTGGTACAAACACTCATATCCGACTGACAATAACTCAACTTTATTTTTTTGCAACAACATGTCACTACCTGCTCAAGAGAAACACGAGAAGTTTATTCTAGGTAATTAACTATTAGCGGGACCCAAGAAAATAAGTTTATTTCGCTGCATACGTTTTATTTTTATTACTACTTTCGTTTTTTGAATTTTGCTCGCACAGAATCTAATTTCCAACCTTTGTGTGTCGCACCTGTAAAGCGCCCTTGAAGCGTCTCTTACGCAAAAACGGCGCCATATAAATTAACATAAACATAAACATAAACCAGATCAAGTGCGTGATTCCAACCAACATCCGGAGACTGTTGCCGCTTCCACGAAAGAAGTCGCGACAGTGCTAAAAGGCGTCCAACTTCAGGAAGGACAAAAGGTAGGCCAGATCCTTGCTATCTAACCTAACTTATACCTTTCATCCAGTCGAGTTGCGTCTCAACCCTAAAAGGAACTAGTTGATACAGTCCCCTATAAGGCCTAAACAACTTAACAATGATGAAAAAGAGAAGAACAAGACTTATATCCCTCTAATCTCTAACCAAAAAATTCTGTACGGCCGTCAAAGCCTCTTTATGTTGCTAGCAGCTTATTATTTTTAAATTTGATACATTATATTTGCCCATTTTTGGCTTTTAATGACGCAGGCCCCGAAATTCGCTGAAGGGACGTAACGTATAATGAATAGGGGGTGTTACGTGAAAAGATCCAGAAATGCCGCGTCACGGAAATCTTATCGGCACTCTTCACGCGCCATTGGTCTCTTTCACACGTTCCACACTAATGGGAATGTGACGTCATTACACATGTTCCGTGGTAAGCCACACACGCGATATATCCGTGCATAACTATTTACATAAATAATCTCACAGTTCTTTGGGGTGTTGGGAAATTATTTGTAAACATTCCCATCCACCTGTAGCATCGTTTTTCAAAAGCCTCCATTCTTTTAGGTACAGATACATGTGTTAGTTTTGAACATGCTCAAAACTAGCATGCCCTAATAACTGTACACACTTGCTCATTATTAGCATGCTCAATGCTGGCTTCGCCTGCCAGAGCGGATAAATTTCAAACTCTCTCTGATGATGTACAAAAGTCTTCAAAGAAAAGCACCACGATATTTGATCGACCTCTGTGTCTCAGACAATATCACTGGAAGACGGCTCACACTATGGTCAGCTGAATCGGAGGCACTCTGCAGGCTGGTAGTACCAAGGAGACCTGGAGCCACCAAGTTTGCGGAACGTGCTTTCAGCTTTGCGGGCCCAGCTACGTGGAATCAACTGCCTCCAGTGCTGCGATCTATGGAGAACCAGGAACACTTCGAGAAGAGCCTAAAAGCTCATTTTTGCGGGATGTCGCACCTGTAAAGCGCCCTTAAAGCGTCTCTTACGCAAAAATGGCGCCATATAAATTAACATAAACATAACATAACATAACATGCTGATTTTAAGCGTGCTTATAAATGATCATGCTCAAAGCTAACAATCAAACACATATGCTTATTACTGGCATGCTCTTGTCATAGAATAAAGACGCTCTTGTTCAAAATGGAACCTTTGCAAACTGAAACAGGAAATTCAAGTGAACTAATTAATTAAAACAGTTCCCGTGTTTCTATCCGCACATTTTTGACTATAGTTTTTATAATTTTTATTGTAAGATTTTAATCATTCATTAAAGTAAAGTTTTATAAGCATTATTTCTTGCTTTATTACCGAGTATTCCACATTCATTCGTGAATCCTATAATAAGTCAGGAAAAGTAATGTTTTGTCATCTCAACAACGCGCCATATTTGTTTCATCTGTCGCGGACTGAGAAGATCGCATTGATAATCCATACTATTGCTTGCCCTTGGTAACACTTCGCCCTGTCATTCAGTTCAATTTTGTATTTGGTCGGGAGCTGTGACAGTTTGATTACCAATATACACTGAATTATTATGTCCAAAACATCCTAAACAGTACGGGATGGTGCAAGAACAATTGCCAATGAAGTATTAAAGTTTTGCGAAGCCGAAAAAGCAAATAATGGACCGATATTGCCGTCTAACAGTTTGACAGATGGAACGGCCGCCATTACTGCTTGGTCTCTTTAGTGCTGCCCGACCAAATTTCTGTTAAAGGCTACGACACAAGTCACCGGACATTCTGTACATTATGTATTGTGTAATAAATGTACACCCTGGCAACTTCTGTTACGCGACAGGGACGCCCTCCCTCGCACGCCAATTTATAGTGGTCGCATTCTAGCCGCGAATGACATTAGCATGCTCATAAGCATATTAATGTCACACATGCTCAAAAAATACCCCTTCCCGTGGTGAATGAACATGCTCATTACTAGCAATGTGCGTACACACATGCCACTAGATAACAGTGGCTCAAGAAGCTCAATACTGCGCATGCTCACGTGCCACAAATAAGCGTCTAAAGTACCTTTAGGGATGACTTGGGATTTTGTTGATCGAAAGCTACGAGTGTGAGAAGCCTAGAACTGAGAAGGCCTGAGGCCTAGAACTAGCTGTTCAACTCTGTGCTACCCACGGCATGTTCCCTCAACCATTTCCTCTTTGCCCGTTCAACCATTCTTCTTCTTCTTATAGTGTCGTCTCCTATCGGAGATACGGAGGGCTCAATTCACTGCCGCACGTAACAACTCAGTCGAGTAATGCTTGTATCAGTTCCGCAAGTTACCCAGCATTAATATGCGAGATCTTTCTACGCTTCTTTTCCCACTTATTTCCTCCTTGATGACTAGTTGGTTAAGTTTAGACTATACTTTCATACTCTCATAATATTTCAGAGATATTAGTGCCTTTTAGAAAGCCGGAGGACTTCAACATTCGTAACTCCGTTCACCCAGGAATAGCCACATCTCAAAAGCCCGGATTAGCTATTAACAGTATCTAATTAAGTGAGCCTAGTTTCTCTAATCTAATCCGCTCGTATGTAATCTTGCAGACGTAAAATACTTCAAGAGCCAGTTTTTTAGGTCCAATAATTTCCAACACTGACGACAGTGGATAGGATATTCTCAGAGACGCATCCATCCGCCTAAAGTTTCTATGAACTAGCTTTTATGTTTGTAGATCGTGGAATGAAAGAGTGAGTATTGTATACAAATTTGATATCACAGGGTATTCGAACAAGGAAAGTCTGTGGGCGCGGAGCGAAGGTCCGCCCGATTCGATGATTAGGCTCAACTAATATCATCATTGCTGGCTATCTCCTCCCTTTGTTCTCCTTTGAACTAGCCACGATTTAAGTGTTGGGCGCTGCGTTCACATTCTGTTAACCTACTTGTTTCACCTGACAAATTACCATAATAAAAAAAAACACTTCTTCACCCACGTACATCATACATGAATACATGGCGCAATTTTTTTGCTGATTGGACATTTGGGTCGAAGAAAATATTGAAAACAAGTCTAGCTTGAGACATCTTGGATTTAGTTTTAAGGTCTTGGGACCTAGATTTGTGAAGAGATAGCCTACCACAGCAATCCCAATACAAGTGAGATACAAAACATTCATCCAATTTTTCGACCATATTAGGTGTCAAGATGAAAAGGTGATTATCCTTGGCATAATTTTGTACCAAAGGATGAGTGCTTAATCTGACCGGAGACTCTGGAGTGAAACCCAATAACAGTGACCTTTATGTGAGGAGTATAAAAGCAAAAGCAGCAATATCCTTCTGAGGTCTTTCTTAGATTAATACATTAATCGGGTCACAGGTCCAGGAAATTTATCTGGAATCCATGAAACTTACAACTTATTGGAAATGATCTGGTTTGTGTCTTCAGGGATCCCATTGCAGGGTCCATCATCAGGGCTGATGTGTTATTGTGAGTGTTGGTGTCGTGGTTAAGTATTGGCCTTGCAATACCGTATCGAAAGCAGGGTGAGAATGTTGTCAATGTTGTGTTAAATATTAGCTAGCAATACCGTGTCGAAAGCTTGGTGTTTCTATGTTTATGTGTTACGTGGCAATACCATGCTGGAGTCATGTGTTATCTTGTATTGTGTATATGTTTCATCTATTGTCTGATCACTATCTCTGCGGAAACTGTGACGAGAATGACTTTGAAGTGCCGGATACCGAGATGTTTTTAATTTGAAACCATAATCTCTATTAATATTTATCGGGTGCTTGTAGATTTCAAGTGCTTCCTTGATAAGACGCGCGTATAATATCCCAGAAGATTCTGAGTGGCCGTGAAAACCTAAGAACATTCTTATTGCGAATGAGTTTTTAAAAATAATTGCAGTCTTCCTTTTATGTAAGTGTATAAATAAAACGCAAAAGATATGGCCTACGATATAGCCGCTGTGGGGGAGAAGAAATGGCTACAAGAAGCTTACAACAGAGAAGGACGGAAGAGTATGTAAGAGGCCTATATCCAGCAGAGGAGAAATGAAGTCTGAGAAGAAGATAAATAAATATTTGACATTTAAATAAGGACATTGCTCCTTTGGCTAGTTATGTAGTTGTATGTTGTGGGGTTTGCTATGATTTTCATTTAAAAATTGAAAATCTCACTGTAGTACGAAGCGGCTATTCTGTCACGCGACTCATCCTTGGAGTTAATAGGTTGAAATTGATATTGCTGCCTTCCCTTTTGAAATTTTTTAATAAAAAAATTCATAAATTAAACTGCTTCGACTGCTCGAGATCAATTTTTATTTTCTCTTAAATATATAAATATTTCATTTAGTTTTTTTTCAAAAAAGCGTTTTTTGAAAAGCGAAACGTAGGCTTTGAAATCAGAGATTTAATTCAAATTCCGTTACGAATCATATTCAGGCTCTATTTCATACGAAACGCAGCGGGGCATTATACAATATTAAAAATACCAAAGGGTGGAATTTCTTTGAATGTTGTGGAAGCGAAATGAAGTGGGGGAGGGTTTAATACAACACGGGGTGGTATAAAAACAGGGCCGGATTGAGAACCTCTACCCTTAGGGTCTTGCGCAGTGAGCTCACCAGTGCAAAGTCTCCAAAAATCTTACTAAACGGATTATGAGTCATGTTTGATCGGCGATCAATTGAAAAATGGAATTATGTTCTCAATTCTACAATTAGTTAAGTCTACCCTCATCTTCTACATCAAAAACACAAACCACCTAACAGCAAAACTCGCATTCACATAATACTAGACAAGCATTACGAATCTTGACGAAATACCAAAAACTAAGACAACACATGGACAAAAAAAATTACTCATACATAGGGCCTAAAATATTTAACATATTTAAAACAGACTTCCTGGAAATCAGAATATACTCAATTAATAAAATAAAAGCTTTAGCAAACAACTGGCTTACCTCCAAAGGTAGAATAGCAACTGAAAATTTACTTACTGTAATTGCATAATAATGTCTACAAATAAAAATATATACCTATACAAATAAATAAATTAATTAAGGAGAATAAAAAATAATCTTAAACAAAACTTTAACCCTTTTTACATTAAACAAGTATTCTACACATATTTACACTTGACTCACTCAACTTTCACTAACATAGCACTTGATACTTTGTAGATACATAATTACTACCTTATGAAAATAAATATTACTGACGAACTCAACAAAATATTATAATTGTGTTCTATAACGCCACTCTGGTACAGGCGTAGCCTAGTAGAGTGGCATAATCTACAAATTTAACCTTAAAAAAAATGTAATTTATCTTATATTTTATTGTTAAATTAGTATTAAGTACCTTTATTTGTAAACAAGGATTTTTTGAGTTAAATAAAAAAAAATTCCTCACTCGGTCTTTACAATATAAATTAATATTATCTTTCGCCTCATGGTAGAGTTGACCACTAAAAATTACTTTTTGTCTACCGGTTTTGAGATGTAACCCGTCTCTTCATCATGATAACCACTACATTTGCATGTAAATAACACTACACACCACAACCATAGTATTATTTACACAACAACACCTTCACATTCGTGTTTCTCTAACTAAAAGGCAAAATGTACTAAATTTTTTATCAAGAATTTTTTAAAAGAATTAAGAATTTGAGTAGAGGATAGATATCTCTCCTCTACTCAAATTCTTAATCCTTTTTGATAAGCAATTTAGTGTTTGAATAAAATTTTGTTAAAATGTCTGACTACAAAGTTAAATAATAAAATAATAAAAAACCTCTGATATTACAGCGTGCTTTATTGACCGTTATACGTCTATATACATAATCATGACATTCGTCTATACTTTGTACATCTCAGGATTTCATGATCGTTCACAATCCTCAGTGTGTAGTTTTGTGGGATATTTTTATTTTTTTTTATTTTTTTTATTTTTTTAAATAGAGATGCGAACACGGAATACGTGTCACATCAATATTCTTACTATTTTCAAACTAAGCTAAACGCTTGTGCTATGAAAATAGGACTAACTTGCTAGTCTGGGCTGAGATTCGAACCCGCGACCTTTGGATCACGAGGCGAGTGTCCTAACCACAAGACCAACAAGCTACTCATGTACATTTGGCAATGTACATCTCTGGCAGACGCTTCGGATCCCTATTCAGGGCTGATGTGATAAATAAGTGGTGACATCAAGGCTAAGTATTGGCTTGCAATACCGTACTGAAAGCATGGTGTGGCCTAATTTGTGTTAGGTTACATGGGAGAAACAGCGCGCACTATTTATTGACGAGCATAAAAGAGCATGCAAACACGGCCATCTAGAAAAGTCAGCATTGGCGGAGCACTTTCTGGGATAATACGGGACACCATGGGATATTAGGAAAGCCCAAGAGTCTTCATGCACGTTTAAAATTTATTGCTTGTAGATTATTTAATTCTCGCACGTAGAAGTCGCTCTGGTTTATTTCGCCAATTAAGTACTTCAGTCGATATCTATCGCTTCGCGATTCATAACTGGGAACACCTGGCCGTCGTCCGCGACACACTTCGCACCGAACGAACTGTCAAAAACACGACAACTCTCGTAGTTAGTTAGGCGTAGTTCCTAATATCCCATGGTGACCCGTACCCCCAGAAAGTGCTCAGATCCGTTTCCGTAAAAATCTATGCTTTAAACGAACTTTTATTTTAATCCAACTTGAAACAACCGGGCCTTAGTCGTTGATGTGTCACAAACGACTGCTACGCTGCGTCCACCTCTGTCGCACTGAATAATACGTGCAATGCTTCTCTGTCGAGCGCTGTTTTAAATTGCGGCAACCGCAAGTCTTGACCGATTTCACTTAAGGGGGGGGTAAGGTTAATTCGTACAAAAAAAGGCATGTTTTTGTTAATTTTTTGTGACGACGGTTAAAATCTCTTTATTAAAACTAATGGTACATTAAAGTATGACATTTGAAGAATATTGTGTAAAATTTTCAAGACGAAATATTAAAAAATACGGCAATGGCAGCAATTATTCGGACGTGTCTCGGAAAAAAGTAGAATTGCGGTGTCCATCGCAACTTGGTGCTAGATCATCTGAAATCAAAAAATCAAAGTTCATTCGTTAGATAATAAGTTTTTCCAGGTAACGCTGGGAGGGTTTTTTGAAATTTAAATTTTTCAATTTTTTGGAACACTTTGAAGGGAAAAACGCGATTTTTTGCGAAAAAATCGACTAATTTGTTATTAAAAAAAAAAATTAATAACAAAAAAAAAAAAGTCTCCAGCGTTACCTCGTAAATTATATACAGAAATAGTTTTCAAAATTTCAAAAGGATCGGTGCAGTAGTTTTGAAGTTATGATGGACACCGACTTCGAAAACGTGAGATGTGGGGAAAACGCTTTAAAGTTTTGCACACTGTAAAATTCAAAATAAAACTCTACACTTATTTTACACTTACACATAATCGTCGATGTACACACAGCAAAGAGCTTTCTTCATCAGCATCTTTTTGACCTTGTCTACGCAAAACTCTTCCAATACAAATAGCACGTCCGGTAGTCCTCAGGTGAGCGCGTCTCTTAGCTGCCCGAGCAGGTATAGAAAATCAGTATGAGTATCGCTCAAATGTCAATTTTGCTCCGATTGACTTGAAATTTTGACACAATATTCTTGCGATGTTATACATTCAATTAAAAAATTAAAAATAAAATGCAAAAAAAAAAAGTTAAAAACCTTACCCCCCCCTTACCTTCACCGGGCAATCCATTTGCAATGTGTTTGTACATGTATTATGATTGCTAAAAAATATATTTCATTCGGTAAACAGATGGGTGAAGGTCGATCTTAGTCGGGATCTTGTACTATATGAAATCCTAATACACTCCTAAAATTGTAATTTAATAAACAGTCTAATTTCCAAGTAACCAATCATTCGTCAGCCTTTGAATTGAGCATCTTTATGATTGGTACTCGACTCGAGATGGTGGCAATACATTATTTATATTACTGGAACACTAATTTCAAGTGACTAAAATTTTGACAGTTTTGTAGATGCGTGCGCATTTCGTGGTTTCGCATTTCCGCTACAATGCGCATGCTGCGCGAGCACAACTTCCGTTACAGTAAAACGGTTACCCTCATAATGACTTTAAATGTAACTTAAATAATAAAAACATCAACATTTTCAATTAGGCTTATATAGTGAAATATGTGTTTTATATGTTTTGAGTGTGTTTTATGTTGATGAATACAGTGTTTATTTCAAAGCTTATCATCTTGTACGTGTTAGAGTGCCACCACGATAACTAGGCGTGCGAGGGAGGTCGCCACTGTCGCGAAACAGAAGTTGCCAGGTTGTAAATTTATTACACAATACATAATGTACTGAATGTCCGGTGACCAGTGTCAGAGCCTTCAATATAAATTTGGTCGGGTAACAGCGCGCTCCGCGGCGGCCGCTCTGTCTGTCAAACTTTCAGACGGTAATATCGGTCCATTATTTGTTTTTCAGCTTCGCAAAACTTTAATACTTTATTGGCAATTGTTCTTGCACCACCCCGGACTGTTTCGGTTGTTTTGGACATAGTAATTCAGTGTATATTGGTAATCAAGATGTCACAGCTCCCGAGCAAATACAAAATTGTACTGAATGACAGGGCGAGGGGTTGCCGCCGGGTGCGGGCGGGGCGGGTTGTAGTTCCAATCCTGCCGCACGCCAAGTTATGTTGGGCAAGCAATAACGCATGCACTTTTTAATAATAATAAGTAACGTCGAAGAATAAACATATTTTCGATAAGTACATAAACATATATACATGTTTTTAGTACCACACTTTGAAATTTTTGGTTTATTTTTGTCAGCGTGGCCGCCTCTGTTCGCTTCTCCAATATTTATACTCGCATCGAGTTCTTTGTGCGCCACCCGCAACAGGAGATTGGCAATCAGCCCGGAGAACGTCACCTGGAACCACCAGGTGGGGCTGGACGTCCGTGACCCCTCGTGCGAGCTGCAGGTGGGCCGCGCCATAATTTATTGGCGGCCGTTACAGCACAGCCACACGCATAGGGGACACGTAATACGCGGAGGCTTTGCGTGAAGTGAGAGCCACAAAGGTTGTATAATTCACTCTTAGGCCGGCCGCACACTGGATGCGTTTTCGTACTCAATTTAGTTATTTATTTATTTATTTAATGATCATGGAAGACCAACAGCACAACAAAGAAGCTTAGAAAACATTGATATAATATAGACGGCCAATTACAGGTCTCCACATTTAGATATATGTTAGTAATGATAAATATTTATGAATTAAACTAAGGCGTATTAAAAATTATTTGGAAAGAAAGAATAAAACATTTAAACAAAACAAAAAAGAAACTTAATTATTAACAGAAAAACAGAAAAACTTAGGCATGTTAAAAAATAATACAAAGAGAAAAAAATACTTAATTATTAAGTAGGAAAAAAAATTCTGCACTCAAAATTATTCTTAGAACTTAGGCATGTTAAGAATTATATAAAAAGAAATAATAAAAAATTTAAACAAAAGAAAAAGAGACTTAATAGACAGCATAAAAACATGTTGAAAATAATACAAAAAGAATGAAGAAGAGAAAAAGACACATAATTATTACGTAGAAAAAAATTCAGCACTCAAAATTTTTCTTTATCTTGTGTGGCTGCACTCGAACAGATCAATATCCAATAATCTTATCAGTTTATTGAATGCACCGCATACCCTCAAGAAATATGAATTACTACGATAATTGGATGAGGTAAAATCAATGTGAAAGACTGGGTTGTGTCTACGAGATCTACAGGGAACATGGAGTTTTAGTCTATTTAATAGTTCAGGACAGTCGACGTTGCCTGATACAATTTTTAGTAGGTACATCAAATCACCTATTTCGAGACGTTTGTATAATGGTAGGATGTGATATTTTTTGCATGAACTGTCATAATCGTCAGAAACGCAATTGAATTTGAAGTTGAGAAAGCGTTGTGCAAGTACATTCCTGACCTTCGAAGTTGTATTGAACATCGCACACTGTACACGATTTAGTAGTGCGTGTACGCACGTATAAATGCGACGTCCGACACGATCCGGATTTGTTCGGAAATTTTTGCGGTTTCGTACGATGGATATTGAAAATTTTGTCAATTTGACACATGACCACAAATGTTTGTGGGACCAAAGTGATTCAACTACGTGACCATAAGAGCAGATCATGGCGGAGAATCTCTAAAGAACTAAAAAATACCTGTAGGTTAAATAATTCGGTTTAATGAAGGTGAGGTATAATTATGTACTTCGAACAAAAAAACTTTAAATATTTCTCCGATGTTATGAGCTCTCGTTGCACTTCGATTCTCACCAGCATTTGTGAATCTATTAGATAGATAGTCATGAAATTTGGCACAAACGTTATTGAAGAAGAGAAAAGTAACTGATCGTAACTGATCGTGACTAACGCAAGACGCAATCAATGTGCGCGTTCCATACGTACGAAAATAATCGTAAGAATACGTACGTAATAATTCGTATCCAAAGTGCGGCCGGCCTAAGATGTGAACTAAAAAATGATGAGTTTCAAAATGGATTTAGGAGAAGTAACCTGTATTTCCATTCTCATAATTAGAGCTCGCAAAAAAATAGGAGTTTAATAAATTGAAAATAATATTTCTGGCGTATACTAGTGTAATGATGAATTCCATTAAACGAGATAAAGTATATAGCTAAAAACCTCCAAAATTAATATAGATGTCTCGTTTAGCGACATCTGTGGTTATTCAAGGGGAAGGAAAAAGTTTTGGTGCTTGGTGGTTAGAACTCACATGTGAAACATGGCGCAAAAATTTAATATATATACAACTTCCAAAAAATTAATAGGCATGGTATTCTATGGTGGGAATGGCGAACGTTAAATATATGTAAAGTGATCACCTAAGCCAACCGTACGATAGGTCGTGAGTCCTATGGCCACCCAAAAAAGACTTCTATACCTACTCTCTCTTGAAAAAATACAGTTTCGTCTCTGTGAGACATCTTTAATATACATGAATTGATTATTGATGTCCCTGTGACAAACAATCCAGTTCTGTTCTGAAATATTTGGAATATATCAATATGGAAATACAGGTTACTTCTACTAAATCCATTTTGAAACTCATCATTTTTTAGTTCACATCTTAGGCCGGCCGCACTTTGGATACGAATTATTACGTACGTATTCTTACGATTATTTTCGTATGTATGAAGCGCGCACATTGATTACGTCTTGCGTTAGTCACGATCAGTTACGAATATTTTGAGTTTGTTCAAATCTTTCAGAACAGTGCTGGATTTATGTCACAGAGACATTATTAATCAATTAGTGTATATTATAGATATCTCACAGAGACGTTATTTGGGTGTAACAGGACTTATGACCTGTCTTTTTATGGTTGGCTTAAGTGATCACTTTACACAATTGTAACATTCGCCATTTACACCCATGATATCATGGGTGGAATTGGCGAATGTTACAATTGTGTAAAGTGATCACTTAAGCCAACCATAAAAAGACAGGTCATAAGTCCTGTTACACCCAAATGACTTCTATACCTACTTTCCCATAATTAATACAGTTTCGTCTCTGTGAGATATCTATAATATACACTAACGATCAGTTACTTTTCGCATTTCTCCAATAACGTTTGTGCCAAATTTCATGACTCTCTATCTAATAGATTCACAAATGCTGGGGAGAATCGAAATGCAGCGAGAGCTCATAACATCGGAGAAATATTTAAAAGTTTTTTTGTTCGAAGTACATTATTATATTTCATATTCATTAAACAAAATTATTTGACTTACAGGTATTTTTATTACTTCTTCGGAGATTCTCCGCCATTATCTGCGCTGATAGTCACGCATGTGGTCATCACTTTGGTCCCATAAACATTTGTGGACATGTATCAAATTAACAAATTTTTCAATTTCCATCGTACGAAAACAGCAAAAATTTCTGAAAAAATCCGGAACGTGTCGGACGTCGCATCTATACATACGTACATAAACTACTAAATCGTGTACAGTGGGCGATGTCCAATACTACTTCGAGGGTTAGGAATGTACTTGTATTCGTACGTATACGTACTACTCAATTTCGTACGAAAACGCATCCAGTGTGCGGCTGCCTTTATACACGCAATATACACAGGGTAGTTCTATCTGTCTCAAAAAATGTTGAACCTTTGGTTAGTTTTGTGAAATGGAAGTGTGGACACTTACCAAAGAATTTGTTCGATATTCGTGATGTAACGTTGGCACAGAAATCGATTTTTATAGAATATTGTACGATATATAATACGGTCCCGGCCGCCTGTAGGTACAACCACTCTGTACCTATAGGTCTATAGTAGTATTTGCAAGTGATATTTCTGAATGCAAAACCATCGTAAATTGTCTTAATAAAGACCCGAGGCTAACCGTGAGTATCACCTGCGCCCTGTATTCATACACTCATTTCTGCGTCTGCTGATACATCTCACACAAGCCACGGGACACTCACACAATAGAAGTCACACGCCGACACGAGAAGATGTCTCTGGATGGGTGGGCATTTTCTTCCGCCAAAATAATACCCTTGTTTGGACACATTTTTCCCAGTAGCCCTCCATTGTTGAAAACACTTCTGGAAAAGTTTTCAGCTGGAGCGTCACGTTTCGCATTATGTATTCTCTTGACTCAAATCAGGTTCTTTTAAGAGGTATCCTTGACTTGGGGAATAGCCATAAATCACACAAAGCCATGTCGGGAGAAAAGGAAGCCTGAAAAACAAATTTAGTGAATAAGTTTACTGTTCACCCTGCGACTAGAGACTTCCATAATCTTCCTCTTAAAACTCTAATATAAGCCGTTTGCATAACTACAAAGCCGCAATATCGTGTATAAAAATAAAAAAGATTGATAGGTTCTTTAGATTCATAATAAGGTTCCTTGCATACGTCATGCATACTCATACTCACTAGACTCTGTTAGACTTATTTTTTAATCAAATTTAAAATAAATTCAATTTTAATAAATATTATTATTCAGTTCTGCAGATTTAGTGTTTTTTTTAATGTGACAGCCCTTTTGGCTTGTAAAGCCATTATAAAACAGTGGATATACCACGCATAATCGACTTGCATATTTATAAGATTTAAGTTACCCCTTCCCCTATGGATAATTAGATATTTTTGGTGAAGCCCTGTATTAAGATTATTTTTTCCTAGACTTGTCTTTAAAGATTTCCCGGTTTATAAAATTTTATGTTAATTATCAAAATTCCCCGTTTTCTGAGAGTGATTAACTGAATTACTTTGGAAGTTATTAAAGAGTTAAGGTTGTTATTACGGTCGTTAGACATATTCAACTGTAATTTCGGATGTTTTATACGCACCGTATGTATTACCGAGAAGCGAATCTCGACGTTTCGTTGGATACTTATCCACCGGACCTTATACCCAGATTAGCGAGGGAGTCCATTGAAATATACAAACATCCCCATTTCAATAGAGATGACAGTTACAAACCAGCAAGTATTTGGCGCCCTGTTCTAACGACACTGATTCAACCCTTGAGAGAAGTTGCAGTAAAATCCGCCGACGTAACTAGTACATATTGCACACTTGCGACCTCTATTGTAGAAGAAGAGAACACTCCACAACAAAGTGCATACAATTTACGCCCTAGAAAGCAGCACCTAATCAGTCCGACCTCCACCTCCGCGGGTAAAGGTCGTCCTCCTGATGACGTTGGATAAGCATCCAACGAAACGTCGAGATTCGCTTCTCGGTAATACATACGGTGCGTATAAAATATCCGAAATTATAGTTAAATACTTTGGAAGTGCCTCTATATAAATGTTATTTCATTTACACTCATGGGATTATTACATTAAATATTATTTTAATTTATGGCATTGATTTTAGGTTTTTTAAACGTATTAAGAAATGGAGAGATCATTTTTTTAAATCTATTTAATAAAGTTATGTTTGGAACATTTGTGAGTTTATTGATTTCAAATTGTTCAAGTAAATTCATTCGAAGACCATTGGTTTTCTAGTTTAGAATCCCTTCCTTAATTATAATAGAACAGGACGCCAAATACTTGCTGGTTTGTAACTGTCATCTCTATTGAAATGGGGATGTTTGTATATTTCAATGGACTCCCTCGCTAATCTGGGTATAAGGTCCGGTGGATAAGTATCCAACGAAACGTCGAGATTCGCTTCTCGGTAATACATACGGTGCGTATAAAATATCCGAAATTACAGTTAAATATGTCTTTCTCATCTAGGACCTATCTTGTTTTTATTATTTATTAATGACATTATTACTGTTTTTCATGATGTGAACATTTTAATTTTTGCTGATGACATGAAAGTGTTTAAAGTGATACGAAATATTCAAGATTGCCAAAAGATCCAACTTAATTTGGCCAATCTGAATTACTGGTGCAGTACTAATAAACTCCTTCTAAATATTGACAAATGCCAAATTATACGCTTTCATACAATTAAAAATCCTATCATTTTTAACTACTCGATTAATGCCACTCCCTTGAAAACCGTTACTGAAATTAATGATCTTGGCATTTTATTTGACGAGGAATTATCATTCGTAAACCATATCAATAATATAGCAAACAAGGCTATGAAAACACTTGGCTTTGTTCTGCGCTCTTGTAATTCCTTCACAAATATTCAAACGGTCAAACTCCTTTATTGTTCTCTTGTTAGAAGTCAAATCGAATACAACTCATCTATCTGGTGTCCCTATTACAATTCTCATGTTCATACAATAGAAAGAATTCAACATAAATTTTTACGCTACATAAATTTCCGTCTCCATATCCCAATAGAAAATCTTAACTATACAAACTTAGTATATTTTACCGGTTTATTGCCACTATCGGACAGGAGAGTTTTATCCGATCTGATTTTATTATATAAAATTGTAAACTCGCATTACCACAGCCCTGAAATTTTGTCCTTAATAATGTTCCATGTACCCATTCGAACTACTCGAGTGCCGACGCCTTTTTACTGTGACAATACTAGAACAAATGCTCACTACAACTCGCTAGTACCTAGAATACACAGGTTAGGTAACAATTATACAAACCTAGCGGACGTGTTTGGTTCTGGCCTGTCACAGTATAGGGGCGCGATACTGAGAGCGCTTCATTCCGCCATAATGTAAATTATATACACTTTCTTTTTTTTGTTTTTCTCTC